>MU106627.1:0-25164 GCA_012274485.2 Sinapis alba
TGGAAGGATATAATTCAACGGACCATGGAATTTTGTTACTAGTTTCATCAGTATATGAAAAATGACCCATACGTACTAATAGGCTGATAAGATCAGCATCCTTACTGCCTGGATGGACCAAGGACTGTCCAGACTGGTCCATCAGGCCATAAAAAATCGACCCATACGTACTGATAGGTTGATATGATCAGCCTTAGTCGTACTGAATGGAAGGTTTAACTCAACGGACCATGGACTGTCTGGACTAGTCCAATCATTACATGAAAAATGACCCATATGTACTGATAGGCTGGTACGATCAGCCATCAGTACTGCCTGGAAGGACCAAGGACTGTTCAGACTGGTACATCAGGCCATTAAATATCGACTCACACGTACTGATAGGCTGATATGATAAGCCTTAACCATACTGAATGGAAGGATTAACTCAACGGACCATGGACTGTCCGGACTGGTCCCATCAGTACTTGAAAAATGACCCATACATACTGATAGGCTAATACGATCAGCCATCCGTACTGCCTTGAAGGACCAAGGTCTGCCCAGACTGGTCCAACAGGCCATGAAAAATTGACCCACACGTTTTGATAGGCTTATATGATCATCCTTATCCGTATTGAATGGAAGGATATAACTCAACGGACCATGTCTTGTCCAGACTAGTCCCATCAATACATGAAAAATTACCCATACGTACTGATAGGCTGATACGATCAGCCATCCGTATTGCCTGCAATGACCAAGAACTGTCTAGACTGGTCCATCAGGGCATGAAAAGTCGACCCATACACACTGATAAGCTTATATGATCAGCCTTAGCTATACTGAATGGAAGGATTTAACTCAACGGACCATGGACTGTTCGGACTGGTCCCATCAGTACATGAATAATGACCCATACATACTGATAGACTGAAACGATCAGCCATCCGTACTGCCTGGAAGGACCAAGGACTGTCCATACTGGTCCATCAGGCCATGAAAAATCGACCCATACGTAATGAGAGGCCTATATGATCAGCCTTAGCCGTACTGAATGGAAGGATTTAATTCAAAGGACCATGTCTTGTCCAGACTGGTCCCATCAGTACATACAAAATGAACCATACGTACTGATAGGCTGATATGATCAGCCATGTTTACTACATGGATGGACCACGGACTGTGCAGACTGGTCCATCAGGCCATGAAAAATCGACCCATATGTACTGATGGGCTGATATGATCAGCCTTAACCGTACTAAAAGGAAGGGTATAATTCAACGGACCATGGACTTTCGTTACCGGTCTCATCAGTATATGAAAAATGACCCATACGTACTGATAGGCTGATACGATCAGCCATCCGTACTGCCTGGAAGGACCAAGGACTGTCCAGACTGGTCTATCAGGCCTTGAAAAATTGACCCATACGTAATGAGAGGCCTATATGATCAGCCTTATCCGTATTGAATGGAAGGATTTAATTCAAAGGATGATGTCTTGTCAAGACTGGTCCCATCAGTACATAAATAATGACCCATACGTACTGATAGGCTGATACGATCAGCCATCCGTACTGCCTGAATGGACCAAGTACTGTCCAGCCTGGTCCATCAGGCCATGAGAAATCTACCCATATGTACTGATGGGCTGATATGATCATCCCTAACCGTACTGAATGGAAGGATATAATTCAACGGACCATGGACTTTCGTTACTGGTCTCATCAGTATATGAAAAATGACCCATACGTACTGATAGGCTGATACGATCAGCCATCCGTACTGCCTGGATGGACCAAGGACTGCCCAGACTGGTCCATCAGGCCATGAAAAATCAACCCATACGTACTGATATGCTGATAAGATCAGCCTTAACCGTACTGAATGGAAGGTTTAACTCAACGGACCATGGACTGTCTGGACTAGTCCCATCACTACATGAAAAATGACCCATATGTACTGATAGGGTGGTACGATCAGCCATCCGTACTGCCTGGAAGGACCAAGGACTGTTCAGACTGGTCCATCGGGCCATGAAAAATCGACCCATACGTACTGATAGGCTGAAATGATCAGCCTTATCCAAACTGAATGGAAGGATTTAACTCAACGGACCATGGAGTGTCCGGACTGGTCCCATCAGTACATAAAAATGACCCATACGTACTGATTGGCTTATACGATCAGCCATTCGTACTGCCTGGAAGGACCAAAGACTGTCCAGACTGGTCCATCAGGCCATGAAAATCGACTCATACGTACTGATAGGCTGATATGATCATCCTTAACCGTACTGAATGGAAGGATTTAACTCAAGCGACCATGAACTGTCCGGACTGGTCCCATCAGTACTTAAAAATGACCCATACGTACTGATAGGCTTATACGATCAGCCATCCGTACTGCCTTGAATGACCAAGGTCTGCCCAGACTTCTCCAACAGGCGATGAAAAATCGACCCATACGTACTGATAGGCTTATATGATCAGCCTTAACCGTACTGAATGGAAGTATTTAATCCAACGGACCATGGACTGTCCAGACTGGTCCCATTAGTACATTAAAAATGACCCATACGTACTGATAGGCTGGTAGGATCAGCCATCCGTACTGCCTGGAAGGACCAAGGACTGTCCAGACTTGTCCATCAGGCCATGAAAAATCGACCCATACGTACTGATAGGCTGATATGATCAGCCTTAACCTTACTGAATGGAAGAATTTTACTCAACGGACCATGGACTGTCAAACTGGTCCCATCAGTACATGAAAATGACCCATACGTGCTGATATGATGATACGATTAGCCATCTGTACTGCCTGGATGGACCATGGACTGTCCGGACAGGTCCCATGAAAAATCGACCTATTTGTAGTGATAGGCTGATACGATCAGCCATCCGTACTTCCTTGAAGTACCAAGTGTAAGACCCTGACCCGGCCGACTAGGCTGCGGTCAATGCCTCAAGTCTCTCGGTCCATTCCAGACCGAACCTCTTAATTTTTAACCTTTCCTTTTATAGTTTACCCTTAAGGCGAGGGTTTACTTAGACCTTAGCTAAAGACTACCTTAGTCGCTCATAGCTTAGATCATTTCAACTTATGCCCAGCAGATTATTCTCTACTTAACCATTGGTCTAAAACCAATCTAACACTTGTCTGGTCGATTAACCTTAGCCTTGGGTAGTTTGCTCAACTACCAACTAGCTTAGAGGTTCATTCTAAGCCCAAACCAAGTCATACGAATCGGAGGTTCCATTCTCCTAAACAATTATATCTAATTATAAGCAAACACTTCTTGATCTGACGTTTGCCACATCCACAGAGCTTGTTAGCTCATTGTCCAAGCTGACTTAGTTGTCTAGCTAACTCATCCAGCTAGCTGAACTGAACCACTTCACTTGAGGTTTCACTTACTCTTTTCCAGCTGACCGAGCTACGAGGTAGCTTTGCGCAGCTCCCCGTCTATTCGTACAGTTCTCTTATAAGTAACCCTTGGGAAGTCTTACGTACATTTCTGGCCACTTTCAAAAGTGCTCCAAAAATTAATTAAAATTCANTCTAATTATAAGCAAACACTTCTTGATCTGACGTTTGCCACATCCACAGAGCTTGTTAGCTCATTGTCCAAGCTGACTTAGTTGTCTAGCTAACTCATCCAGCTAGCTGAACTGAACCACTTCACTTGAGGTTTCACTTACTCTTTTCCAGCTGACCGAGCTACGAGGTAGCTTTGCGCAGCTCCCCGTCTATTCGTACAGTTCTCTTATAAGTAACCCTTGGGAAGTCTTACGTACATTTCTGGCCACTTTCAAAAGTGCTCCAAAAATTAATTAAAATTCACTAAAACTTCTGAAAAATCTCCAATAAGAGATTCCCATAATCAAAATCGAATTAATTTATCCAGCCCATATAGATCTCGACCATGAACAGTCCGGCAAGGCCATGGGCTTTATTCCTGAACCGGCCAAGGCCATGGTTCAGTGCCTCCATGTCTTAGGAGTACGCTCCTCTGGAACCAATTCCTCTCATGGACTAATAATTCCCATCAGATCCCAAGTCAATCAACCAACCACCCCACATGACTCAGAACTGATGAGTCTTCACACATACCTAACCGGCCATGGAACCATGTCCCATTGAAGCAATCAGTCTTGCTGTTACAACCGGTGCATCCTTTGATCAATCAGATCATCCACCTTGATCCATCAACTAAGGATCAGATCCGCCCCTTCTCTCAGGGTCCTGGATCCTTATTTTATATCACAATATATGGTCTTCAAGGGGAGTGCCATACTTGTCGTTAACCACACCACCAGAGACAGAAATATAACTAGAAAGTAATTGTAAGCATGTTACCTTACCAATGATGATTGTAGATCTTGTGCCATCCCTTATCATGAGCGGCCATACTTATCTTGATCACACCTCTATCAATCCTTATAATATACTTACAGTAATGATAAGATCCATTCAAGGGTCGTGCCTCTCTTCCCATCCTTGGAACTCCCATGAAACCAGTTTCTGCACTGCATCCACCTTCAAGGTTGTTCATGCCATTGAGACTGAAGTCCGGCCTTTCCCCTTCTCTCCTGGATATTTGTGTGTGTTCCCCAGACACATAGGAATCCTAGGACGTTATCATCCATGATCAAACTCCATCAAATGGTCATTCACAACTTCCCCTTTGATTTCCCACAAAACTACCTCTTTACTGCCTTCACACCAATTTCGGTATTGGATTGTTTAATCCGACCATACCTCTGTTATTCTCTGTTTTTATTTGTGTTTCAGGAAGTGGTAAAAATCCCTGGCGTGCCTCCTGTATCCATACTGGTCGGCCTTTCCTTCCCACAAGCAATCCTTCTTGTCGGATTCACCAAACAATCAATATCGGCCTTGTTATGGCCGATATCTCTCCCTCTTTCTTCTCTTCTCTCTCTGGAATTTTCTATGTGTTTACTATGAGTGACTGATGGCAATTTTCGTTCCCAGGATCCCATATATATAGAATAAGAAGTGGGAAACTGCCTTGGCAAAGGGGACACCATTTGGTAAGCAAATGGGAACCTTTGGTTCCATCGCATCCCTTCGGCCTTAACTGCCTCCCCGTACAACCTTTCGCCTATAACTTCCCTCTGTCAGTTCCTACATGGGTTTGGATCGTTTGCCAAGGCTATGGACTGAGCCTAGGGACTGTCCAAGCCATTGGTTCACGGCCGGACCACAAGACCCAATCGGGTGACCCAACCTTGACCCGACCTAGCCCAACTGCCCAAGACCCTAACACTACTCCCAACTGATATGAGCTTAATGCTAGCTGCCTCATCTGGGTGAGCTAGTACACCAGATCCAGTGAGCTGACCTGCACTGTGTGAGCTACCTCCAAGCTCCACCTAGCTGGTTGAGCTTTATCCCGACCCTGTCCAGCTACCAGATTACTCATGCAACTCTTTTGAGCTTGCCCCTTCCTTGTTTTGGTTAAGTTTCAACTATCTGGTTCTCTTAACCACGTTTTTGGACCATAACAAGATTTTCTTTAAGTCATATGACCTGAATGATGCATCTCCTCGCACTTTGATCCATCCGGGCGATCCTATCCAGGATCGGGGATGCTACACCAAGGTCTGCCAAAACTTGTCCAACAGGCCATGAAAAATCGACCCATACGTACTGATAGGCTTATATGATCATCCTTGTCCATACTAAATGGAAGTATTTAATTCAATGGACCATGGACTGTCCAGACTAGTCCCATTAGTGCATTAAAAATGACCCATACATACTGATAGGCTGATACGATCAGCCATCTGTACTGCCTGGATGGACCAAGGACTGTCCAGACTGGTCCATCAGGCCATGAAATATCGACCCATATGTACTGATAGGCTGAAATGATCAGCCTTATCCAAACTGAATGGAAGGATTTAACTCAACAGACCATGGACTGTCCAGACTGGTCCCATCAGTACATGAAAATGACCTATACGTACTGATAGGCTGATACGATCAGCCATTCGTACTGCCTGGAAGGACCAAGGACTGTCCAGACTGGTCCATCAGGCCATGAAAATTCGATTCATACGTACAGGTAGGCTGATATGATCAACCTTAACCGTACCGAATGGAAGGATTTAACTCAACGGACCATGGACTGTCCGGACTGGTCCCAGCAGTACTTGAAAAATGACCCATATGTACTGATAGGATGATACGATCAGCCATCCGTACTGCCTTAAAAGACCAAGGTCTGCCCAGACTGGTCCAACAGGCCATGAAAAATCTACCCATACGTACTGATAGGCTTATATAGTCAGCCTTATCCATACTGAATGGAAGGATTTAATTCAACGGACCATGGACTGTCCAGTCTGGTCTCATTAGTACATTAAAAATGACCCATACGTACTTATAGGCTGATACGATCAGCCATCCGTACTGCCTGGAAGGACCAAGGACTGTCCAGACTTGTCCATCAGGCCTTGACAAATCGACCCATACGTACTGATAGGCTGATATGATCACCCTTAACCTTACTGAATGGAACAATTTACCTCAACGGACCATGGACTGTCAAACTGGTCCCATCAGTACATAAAAAATAACTCATACGTGCCGATATGATGATACGATTAGCCATCTGTACTGCCTGGATGGACCAAGGACTGTCCAGACTGGTCCATCAGGCCATGAAAAATTAACCCATACGTACTTATAGGCTGATATGATTAGCCTTAACCGTGCTGAATGGAAGGATTTAACTAAACGGACCATGGACTGTCCAAATTGGTCCCATCAGTACATGAAAAATGACCCATACGTACAGATATGCTGATACGATCAACCATCCGTACTGCCTGGATGGACCAAGTACTGTCCAGCCTGGTCCATCAGGCCATGAAAAGTTTACCCATACGTACTGATAGGCTGATATGATATGCCTTCACAGTACTGAATGGAAGGATTTAACTCAACGAACCATGGACTGTCCGGACTGGTCCAACCAGTACTTGAAAAATGACCCATACGTACTGATAGGCTGGTACGATCAGCCATCCGTACTGCCTGGAAGGACCAAGGACAGTCCAGACTTGTCCATCAAGCCATGAAATATCGACCTATACGTACTGATAGGCTGAAATGATCAGCCTTATCCAAACTGAATGGAAGGATTTAACTCAACGGACCATGGACTGTCCGGATTGGTCCCTTCAGTACATGAAAATGACCCATACGTACTGATAGCTGATACGATCAGCCATTCATACTGCCTGGAAGGACCAAGGACTGTCCAGACTTGTCCATCAGGCCATGAAAAATCGACTCCTACGTACTGATAGGCTGATATGATCAGCCTTAACCGTACTGAATGGAACTCAACGGACCATGGACTATCCAAACTTGTCCCATCAGTACTTGAAAAATGACCCATACGTACTGATAGGCTGATATGATCACCCATACGTACTGATAGGCTGATATGATCACCCATCCGTACTGCCTTGAAGGACCAAGGTCTGCCCAGACTGGTCCAACAGGCCATGAAAAATTGACCCATACGTACTGATAGGCTGATATGATCAACTTTAACCGTACTGAATGGAAGTATATAACTCAATGGACCATGGACTTTCCGGACTGGTCCTATCAGTACATGAAAAATGAATCATACGTGATAATATGATTATACGATTAGACATCTGTAATGCCTGGATTGACCAATGACTGTCCAGACTGGTCCATTAGGCCATGAAAAATCGACCCATACGTACTGATAGGCTGATATGATTAGGCTTAACTGTACTGAATGGAAGGATTTAAGTTAACGGACCATGGACAGTCCAAACTGGTCCCATCAGTACATGAAAAATGACCCATACGTACTGATAAGCTGATACGATCAGCCATCCGTACTGTCTGGATGGACAAAGGATTGTCCAGACTGGTCCATCAGACCATGATAAATCGACCCATACGTACTGATAGGCTGATATGATCAGCCTTAACCGTACTGAATGGAAGGATATAACTCAACGGACCATGGACTGTCCGAATTGGTCCCATTAGTACATGAAAAATGACTCAGACGTGCTGATATGCTGATACGATCAGCCATCCGTACTGCCTGGAAGGACCAAGGACTGTCCAGACTGGTCCATCAGGCCATGAAAAATCGACCCATACGTACTGATACGCTGATATGATCAGCCTTATCTGTACTGAATGGAAGGATTAAACTCAACGGACCATGGACTGTCCAGACTGGTCCCATCAGTACATGAAAAGTTACCCATACGTACTGTTATGATGATACTATCAGCGATCCGTACTGCCAAGATGGACCAAGGACTGTCCAAACTGGTCCATCATGCAAGGAAAAATCAACCCGTACGTACTGATTGGCTTATATGATTGGCCTTATCCGTACTGAATAGAAGGATTTAATTCAACGGACCATGTCTTGTCTAGACTGATCCCATCATTACATAAAAAATGTCCCATACGTACTGATAGGCTGATACGATCAGCCATCTTTACTGCATGGATGGACCAAGGAATGTCAAGACTGGTCCATCAGGCCATTAAAAATTGACCCATACGTACTGATGGGCTGATATGATCAGCCTTAACCGTACTGAATGGAAGGATATAACTCAACGGACCATGGACTGTCCGGACTGGTCCCATCAGTACTTGAAAAATGACCCATACGTGCTGATAGGCTGATATGATCACCCATCCGTACTGCCTTGAAGGACGAAGGTCTTCCCAGACTGGTCCAACAGGCCATGAAAAATTGACCCATACGTACTGATAGGCTTATATGATCAGCCTTATCAGTATTGAATGGAAGGATTTAATTCAACATACCATGGACTGTACAGACTGGTCCCATTAGTACATGAAAAATGACCCATACGTACTGATAGGCCGATACGATCACCCATTTGTACTGCCTTGAAGGACCAAGTTCTGCCCAGACTGGTCCATCAGGCCATGAAAAATCGACCCATATGAACTGATAGGCTGATATGATCAGCTTTAACCGTACTGAATGGAAGGATATAACTCAACGGACCATGGACTTTCCGGAGTGGTACCATCAGTACATGAAAAATGACTCATACGTGATAATATGATCATACGATTAGACATCCGTACTGCCTGGATTGACCAATGACTGTCCAGACTGGTCCATTAGGCCATGAAAAATTGACCCATACGTACTGATAGGCTGATATGAGTAGCCTTAACCGTACTGAATGAAAGGATTTAACTCAACGGACTATGGACTGTCCAGACTTGTCCCATCAGTACATGAAAAATGACCTATACGTACTGTTATGATGATACTATCAGCCATCCGTACTGCCTGGATGGACCAAGGACTGTCCAAACTGGTCCATCAGGCCATGAAAAATCAACCCATACGTACTGATTGGCTTATATGATTGGCCTTATCCGTACTGAATGGAAGGATTTAATTCAATGGACCATGTCTTGTCCAGACTGTTCCCATCATTACATAAAAATGACCCATACGTACTGATAGGCTGATACGATCACCCATCCGTACTGCCTTGAAGGACCAAGAACTGTCCAGACTGGTCCATAAGGCCATGAAAAATCGACCCATACGTACTGATAGGCTGATATGATAAGCCTTAACCGTATTGAATGGAAGGATTTAACTCAACGGACCATGGACTGTCCGGACTGGTCCCATCAGTACTTGAAAAATGACCTATACGTACTGATCGGCTGATACGATCAGCCATCCGTACTGCCTTGAAGGACTAAGGTCTACGAACACTGGTCCAACAGGCCATGAAAAATAAACCCATACGTACTGATAGGCTTATATGATCAGCCTTATCCTTACTGAATGGAAGGATTTAATTCAACAAACCATGGACTGTCCAGACTGGTCCCATTAGTACATGAAAATAACCCATACGTACAGATAGGCTGATACGATAAGCCATCCGTACTGCCTGGATGGACCAAGGACTGTCCAGACTGGTCCATAAGGCCATGAAAAATAGACCCATACGTACTGATAGTCTGATATGTTCAGCCTTAACCGTACTGAATGGAAGGATATAACTCAACAGACCATGGACTGTACAGACTGGTCCCATGAGTACATGAAAAATGACCCATACGTACTGATAGGCTGATACGATCATCCATCTGTACTGCCTGGAAGGACCAAGGACTGTCCAGACTGGTCCATCAGGCCATGAAAAATTGACCCATACATACTGATAGGCTGAAATGATCAAACTTATCCAAACTGAATGGAAGGATTTAACTCAACGTACCATGGACTGTCCGGACTGGTCCCATCAGTACATGAAAAATGACCTATATGTACTGATAGGCTGATACGTATGCAGATAGAAGAAGGAAGCATGTGGAGTTTGAGGTGGGTGACATGGTCTACCTAAAGATGATCACCTTTAAGGGCCGGAAGAGGGTGTCTGGCCGGAGGAAGTTGGATCCAAGATACTTGGGTCCATTTCCGGTCATAGAGAGGGTTGGTGCAGTGGCTTACAAGATTAACATACCAACAGAGATGGGTGCATTTCACAATGTGTTCCATGTATCACAGGTGAGGAAATGTCTTTCAAATCAAGACATTGTTATTCCTGAGATTCCATCCGATCTAGGCACGATCCTCACCTTGGAGACAAAGATGGTTCGGATTGTGGATAGGATGGAGAAATCCATGAGAAGGAAGACCATACGAATGGTCAAATTAGTTTGGGATTGCAGTGGACAAGAACAAGTCACTTGGGAGACAGAAGCAAGGATGAAGGCCGACTTTCGAGAATGGTATGGTCAGTTTTAATGGAGGCAAGTCTAGGGTCGGATTCGGGGACGAATCCATCTCAAGTGGGGGAGACTTGTCAT
The DNA here is from genome assembly GCA_012274485.2 of Sinapis alba. NCBI lineage: Eukaryota > Viridiplantae > Streptophyta > Magnoliopsida > Brassicales > Brassicaceae > Sinapis > Sinapis alba. Next base: position 10,902 of record MU106627.1, read on the forward strand.
GTCTCTGATTCTAGATAAGGCCTTCGGGCACAGCTATGGTGCTAGGAGATGCACCAGTCAGGTCACACGACCTAAAGACAAGCGTATCATGGCTGAAACGGATGGTTAAGTGCATCAGTAGGCTGAGACTTAACCAGAATCGGATGGAGACAAGTTCTAAGGCAGACGGACGAAGCATGTAAGTAGCTCGACCAGTTAGATCAAGCTCACTGCAGCTCACACTAGCCTAGGTCAGCTCCAGTAGCTGGACCACTAGCTAACTTAGGTGGGCCAGCTAGCAACCAGCTCACCTCAGCTTGGGGGAGTGTTCGGGCAAGGCAGTGGACAAGACTATGGGGCCTTAGTTCGAACAGGATAAGAGAGAGAGGGGGTGGTTGCAGGTAGTTAGGGCGAAAGGGTGAAATGGTGCAAGTTGCACCCATTCGGCCACCAAGTCACACATGTTCGACCAGGCAGTAAATGGTCGATTCTCCCCTATAAATACAGGCCCTTGGGGTCCAGAATTCACACAATTTTCCCTAAGGAAATCTCTGCCCAAATCATGACAGAGAGAAAGAAAGAGAGAGAGAGATTGGCCAAAGCTTGGTTGTGTGTGTTGGTGATTGATTTCCGATCAGAAGTTGGCTTGTGTAGTGGGGAAATCGATTGATGATGGGTACCATAGGCAAGGATAAGGACTTGGAGAAGGGTTTGATCACTCCAGAGCGCACGGCCAAGGTGAGTGGGATGGACAGACCCATCCTGCCATGGCCGCGGTGGAATTCCGTGTAGGCTGTTGTCGGGTTGGTGGTTCCAGACCCACCTCTTCTCATTACTTACTGAAAAATATATATTCTTCTCTATTCTGTATGTGAGTGATGTTCAGATTCGGTGTTACTGGACCAAGGCCTTGGCCGTTCCAAGAACATAGTCCTTGGCCCTCGGCCGAACTGATCTTGGTTGGATTCTATAGGCTCCGGTTGGATTCTTTGAATTCCAACCATGGATTCCTCTTAGTGGGGATTTATCATGATTTTTATTTGGTTTCATCTAATTGGTTTGTAGATGGTTAGTTATGGCCGATTTGGCTGATTCTGGCCGAGATCTATAGGATCGAGGCCGGTTCTTTGGAATTTGATTATGGATTCTTCCTAGTTGGGATTTATCAGGAATTTTAATGAATTTTAATTAGTTTTGAGGGATTTATCTGAATAGGTCAGATTTTGGATTCAGCCATGGTCGTGTGTTGATTATGTGTTCAGGATGTCCTGGGGGATGTCCTGAGGGAGGCTTTGTCCCTTGTGAACTGATTGGATAGTTATGGAACATATTATAGGAGAACCGAACCATGCAATGTAGACATGACTGTTAGGGTATCGGATCGTACTTATACATATGCCTTGTGGTGTGTGTTGGTTTTCAGGATCAGACCAGGATCATGGCAAGGCCAAGAAACCATGAAGACCTGAGCCGTGGATGGATGTGTGGGTTGTGGGATAGTATAGTTATTATGAACACATGAACTTATGATAGCCTATTGTGCAACTGAATCTATGTATTGGATCACATGTTTTATATTAACAAAGATACAATTTCTCTTATCTGAATAGACTTAGGAATTGAAATGGTTGAACCTCATATGATCAAAAATGACTTAGAGAAATATTGGACCTTAAAAGTGAACAAAAGTTACATAATTAGACAAGTAAGTCCGCGGGTCCTAGTTGGGTCCTTTGGGCCAGGATCAGGTCTTACAAGTTGGTATTAGAGGGGAGTTGATTCTAGGATTGTTTTGGGTTATGGGGAATCACCACACATCCGGCTGGGTCTCATGGTAAGGTCTGATTGATTGAGTTGTTGGCCTTAGGGATTGTGTTTGTTGCTTATATAAATGTTGGTGGGACTAACATTGAGTGTTTGATTCGAATCCCAAGGGAACAAAGAAGTCTAAGACTTCTCGAAAGGGAAAGGAAGCAAATGGTGTGTCCAGACAACTGTAGGCGGATGGGTCTAACCCAACCGCGGTATTGCCTATCCAAATGGATGGGGCTAATGTGGAAACCGGAGAACCACTTTCTCAGCTCAACCCGACCGAGGTTCGTGTGGATGGAGCTGGACATCAGCTGGAACAGGATCTAGGACCGGCTGATGGAGATGATGTACAGAAGCAAAGGGATCTAGAGGATGAGGGTGAGTCCTCACATTGCTGGACGCCAGGATGGGCGTGGAGACACTGCTGGCAATGAGACAACTGGGTTAGTCAATCCAGCTACTGAGCCATCCATGAAGGATGTGCTGGAAGCTATGAAGGCTATGGAAGCCAGATGATAGCTTTGACCCAAGTGTTCACACCATTGGTGAACTCGTATGTGGGTGCTGGAACCATTCAAACAGTTGTTCCCTTAGCTGGTAGGCGTATGGAACAGGTGGCCGAGGTGGTTGAGATTGATCCACCACCTAGGGCAGTTAGGAGAATGGATTATCTGAAGCTACTGGAGCATATAGCCAAGATGGGCACCAAGCACTTTGCTGGAAGTGTTGACCCATTGGAGGCTGATGAGTGGAGGAGCAGGCTGGTCCGCAATTTCAACTGAACTCGTTGCCCAGAGGATTAGCAGAAGGACATAGCAGTTCACTTCTTGGAGGGTGATTGTAACACTCCCGGACCGTCGTAGGCCTGACTAACCCGGAACGTCCCGGAAGTGTCACAAGGTTGGCTAGCACCGCAGCCAGTCCAGCCAAAGCTTCAACGAATTCAAAGCCATGACCAGTCCGACCATGAAACCCACCCTTCTCGACCTCAGCCTAAGGTTGGCCAACCCGTACTTTGGTCAAGAGTTGTGTTAAGTTTGGACTAAACTCATTATCAGCGTTCTACAGGGATTTTAATAAAACAACATAATATTTATTTATTTTTACAAGTCGGGAACTCGACTAAAGTCCAAAGAGTACGGCATAAAAAAAAACGAGTCAAACGGGTACCCATGAAAATCAAAGCGAGAGAAAATATAAACATCTTGTCCTTGCAAACAACACTGGAAAACTACGCCTGGCCTCGTCCTCTGCACCCCGCAAACGCTCGTACCCATAAGGTTACCTGCATAGTAGAAGAGAGGATGAGTAATCATATAATTACTCAGTGGGTTCCCAAGAATAAACAACAACAACAACTACCCCCTTCAGGCCATGCCCAAAAAAAACAACAAGCAATCAATCAAACAAACAATCAATACGGGAAAATAGACGTGCAACAACAACTAATGCAATGCAATGCAACAAACAAAAGACTCTAATTCCCCAAGTCTCTCCCCGAGACCAAAGACAACCCGATACACTAACTAGACTCAATCCTAAACTCGATCCTAGAGTCAATCCTAGACTCAAACAAAAACAAAACACTCAAAGGACGGAGTCTCATGCTACACGCCCCGGGATCCCTACCACGGAGCCCTAACTCTCCATCTTGAAAATTCCCAGACCACAAACACACACACACGGAACCCACCTAGGTCTTCACAAACCGCAAACAGCTCCCAAAAGCTCACGACCTAAGGGTTACACCAAAACCGATCAAAAGAGGCTAAAACACCTAAGAGGGTAAGGAACCTAAAACTCTAAATCTAAAACCTTACCACCTCTCCTAGAACATTACAGGGTCTCCTAAAGCTAGGATAACAACACGGAAAGAGCCTCCTACACTCACCTCATACACTTATAAAAATTATCAGTTTTGGGTCACTTTCTCTCTCAAGAAACAACAACAAGAACGACTAAGAGAGAAAGCTCAGGGGTTTCTAAACTTCTAAAACAGATCCTAAGGGTCCTATTTATAGCCAAATAAGTGGGTGTGAACTCATAACACATGTCCTTACACTTGTCCTAATTTTATGACCAAATAAGTGGGTGTGAACTCATAACACATGTCCTTACACCTTCCAGACCTCATTCAGTGCACGAAATCTCAGCTCCAAACTTGCTCTCCAAGTCGCTTTGCCACCACTCCAAGTTTTAGCCTCCAAATGGCCTTAACACACAACACATACCAAATCTACTTACAAGCGTTGTCTCCCTAGATCCAGTAGGTCTCCTTGTGTAGTAGAAGAACCAATGCATGTTTGGTTTCGTGGCTGACATGTTTCCATTACCCTTCCTCTTCATTAACTAAACCACCAAAAAGGCTTAATTTAACACCTTTGGGTCTTCAATCTTGTAGCATGTTGTACTTGTGCTCCAGCCCAATACAGCACTTCTCTTGGGTCCTAAATGAAGCTTAGATGTCGTGGTTTTAATGTGGTAAAGCCTTCCTTCAGCCCTTAGCTCCATTAGCATTTGTAGTCCATTTTGGGAACAAATGGTATCTTCATGTCTTCTAGCTTATTAGATGTCTTTTGCCCTTCATTTCTTCACCAAATATTCTCTTGATTTATTCCACACCATGTACAGGATTGAAGGAATTTGTTCCCCTCCAGGTGGCATGCTCCAATTGGTTGACCGGATAGCTTATGTGGACCAATGGGGTTCATTCTCTCTCCTTTGACTTTGGTTGAATTTTGACTTCTGAGTTGACCACTTCTAGAAGTTGAGGAATTGCACAAAACATTAATTTGAACTCCTTGACCAAGTTTGTACATCTTGATTTGGCTTCCTTAGCTCTTGGCTAGCCCATTTTGACCATATCGGTCAAAACTGCCTTCCTCCAAACCATCTTGGTAACATCTTGGTTTGCCTTGACCAAACTCAGCGGAAGGTATTCAAATACCTTAATAAGGTTCCTAGGTTGATCCTAGATTAATCCCCATGCTCCTGGAATCAAAATAGTCTTCTTCAGCCTTCACCCGATGCCACACCTTAGCTTTGAACATCTCTAGAACCTTTATTGATTATGTTCACTTTGGGCTTGCTCCGAATCCATTCTGAATCGACCAAAAGTCTTCTTTTATCCCTTAAGGATGATTGGGATCAAGTCCCAATTGATTTTCTCACTTCAAAATTTCACCATGCTCGGCCTTGTCCGTTTTGAGGCTTCGGTTCTGACTCCTTGACCAACTCTTGTTTCTACTCGACCATTCTTCAAAATACTTCGTCCGGACCTCCATTCATCTTCTTATATCTTCTCCACACTTGGTTGGCTTGATCCGCGTCCGTTGACTTTTGTTGACTTGATACCCTATACCAGGGATATTACATTCTCCCCTCCTTAAATGAATTCGTCCCCGAATTCACAAGGCACTTCTATCTTCTGCTACCACCTTTTGAATTTTCTTCAGCTTGTTCCTAACTGCTTCTTGCCTTTGCCTTCCACTATGTCTTCCTTCCTTTCCTTCCTTGATTCTTCCTTGCATACTTCCGGTTTACTTGCTTCATTCAGCTTCCTTGATCTATTCCTCGGCCCACCTTCGCTGATGCCATTACCTGCTTCTAGCTTCTGACTCTTCCTTTCACTATGGATACCACCATTTGTGCTTTCTCTTATCTTGAAATTATCTTCTGGTATTAGACTTCTTCTACCTCCACTTGGTATTGCTACCAATATCGCCATCCACTTTCACTAGCTCTTACTGCTTCCATTTATGTTACCACCATTTACTTCCACCTTATGCTGCTTTGAATTCCAACTCTTCTTGATTTTGTTTTATCCTTCTTCCATCTCTTCTCCCTTTGCTCTGATTCTCACTTCGCAAATGTCTTCTATTCGCCGGTCTTTCCTTCATTGATCCTAGCTCCTTCCTTGCATTTGCTCACTCTTCTGCTTCACCAGCTTCCTCTTGTGCACCAATTCTTGCTAGTAGGATTCCATACTACTACCGGTTAGCTTATGCTATCCCATTCGTCCATCCTACATCTTCAATAACGTGCGGCTAAGTTCCATGCTTCTCCTTTGCAGTCTCCACTCAATGTCTCCCCTCCTTGGAAATAACTTAGTCTGCACCATAAGAGCAACACCAAACCTCCCTCAAACTTCTTCCTTTATCTTTTTTACATCATTCTCTCCTTGGCTCCATATTTCTTGGATTTAGTAAAGAGTCCTCCAGACTTGATCTTCTTCTTGACATCATCTTGACAAACGCTCTGGCACTTCTTTCCAAATCAACCACATACTCCTTTGAGATTCCACCATTCTTTACTACACTGACACTCTTCAGGTCTTCTACTCCCATATCTACCACCATTTGCAATACTATCCTTTGCACCTACTGGCGCTTCTGAGGCTTCTCAAGCTTCCAAAACCAAATACTACCAATGCCTCTGACTCCCACGACAACACCTTTCGCAATGACACTCAATGATGTTTCAAAGCATAAACTCCACGGATGACTCTGAACCTTGAACTACACCACTGACTTCCGCCAATTACGTCTCTGAATCCACTGATCTTGACCACGATCGCCCTTGGTCTTCGTTTTCTTCTATCTGTGCACAAGTCTTCCGTAATAAATCGTGTCATGGTTCATGTCCTTCCGACACCACCATTTGATCACATCACACTCATGGCTATAAATAAGGGTCGTCTTCCTAAACTCTAGGGTTCACTCTCTCTACTACAACTAGAATCCTAAAGCAAGGCTTAGCTACCACAACCTAACAAGGTTTACACACTCACTACACTAGCTACCCAAACACACAATCCACAACAACCCCACAAAACGGTTGCTCACACAACACAACAACAAAACAAAACAACAGTCACAACACGCAAAGAAAAGGATTAGCACCCACTTACCTTAGCTCCAACGAGCTCAACGACGAGGGTTCCTAGAAAGGTTACGGTTTCTATGGTTTGGTCCTCCCGTTGCGGATGAAGCTGATTGAGAAGGGCTGGCAGGAGGAACGATGGAGATGGGTACGGCTCTGGTTACTTTGGACCTTGGGCAATCCACAGCAAGGTGTCCATTTCCTGTACACAGAGTGCATAACGCAAAGTAGCTCAAGTCCGGCTGACTCCTGACTCTCCTACATTCTTGACCGCGGTGATCATCCATCCCACACATGACACAATCTTCCGGTATTGGGGCATCATTTGAGGCATGCATTGGCACAACATTTTGTGACGGTTCTCCACTCGCTCCGATCATTCCATTCTGAGTACCTTCCATCATCTGAACTGCTCCACCGGTCTCTTGCTGAACTCCCATGTCCACTCCATCTGCTTCTGCCCCGACTCCTTGGTTATCTGGTGGTGACTCAGTTGGCAGTGGCGAATAATGAAACTCATAGTATGGATCATATGTCTGCCCAACACTCTCCAAACTGAGATCAAAGGATTCTCCAAATGAAAAGGTTGAACTCCAAACTGGCACTGGGATCCACGGACTGGACTCTCGAGAACTGATGTCGACAATGTTGATGCCCATTGTTCTGTCTGAGGAGATCTCGATTATTTCCAGCAGTGGTGGTTCAATGATCTCCACATCAGAAGAGCTGATCTCCATTGCCTCCCACAACTCATTCCCATAGCCGTACTGGAAGTTGAATGAGTCGGATGAAGCTTGCGGAATGGCTTCCATGCCTTGGAAAAAGTCCATACGTTCCAAATGATCAGATTCTTCTTCAATCTCTTCAAGTACCTCAGCTTCCTCAAACTCGGATGACCCAGTTTCATGCGAACTCTTGGTGCTCTCGACCACATTCTCTTCTTCGAAGTTGGAATCAGACTCTGATTCGCTGGATGAGCTCGATTCACTTGACCCATCATAACCAGCTGCTCCAAACGCTTTCCCAACTCTTCGTAACTGTACCACATTCCTTATCATCGGCCTACCTCCACCCTGTCGACCACTAACACCAGAAACTGCAATGCAAAATAAGGGTAAGATCCTAATTTCCCAAGGACTACACTAACATACCTAATCCTAAGCAGAGGGCGTGCCAGTTCCCTATTGATGTTGTTTGTGACTCCTTTTGACTCGATAAAACATTTGAAAACTCGCAAAAAAAAGCACGGCTTCACAAGCATGCTCTGATACCACCATTTGTAACACCCCCAGACCGTCCTAGGCCGGACTAACCTGGAACGTCCCGGAAGTGTCATAAGGTTTGCGAGCACCGCAGCCAGTCCAGCCAAAGCTTCAACGAATTCAAAGCCTTGACCAGTCCAACCATGAAACCCGTCCCTCTCGACCTCAGCCTAAGGTTGGCCAACCCGTACTTTAGTCAAGAGTTGTGTTAAGTTCGGACTAAACTCATTATCAACGTTCTACGGGGATTATAATAAAACAACATAATTTTTATTTATTTTACAACTCGGGAACTCGACTAAAGTCCTCAGAGTACAGCATAAAAAAAGAGTCAAACGGGTACCCATGAAAAACCAAGCGAGAGAAAATATAAACATCTTGTCTTTGCAAACAACACTGGAAAACTACGCCTGGCCTCGTCCTCCGCACCCTGCAAACGCTTGTACCCCTAAGGCTACCTTCATAGTAAAAGAGGGGATGAGTAATCATAGAATTATTCAGTGAGTTCCCAAGAATAAACAACAACAACAACTACCCCCTTCAGGCCATTCCCAAAATAAACAACAAGCAATCAATCAAACCAGCAATCAATCAAACAAGCAATCAATCAAACAAACAATCAATACGGGAAAATAGACGTGCAACAACAACTAATGCAATGCAATGCAACAAACAAAAGACTCTAATTCCCCAAGTCTCTCCCCGAGACCAAAGTCAACCCGATACACTAACTAGACTCAATCCTAGACTCAATCCTAGACTCGATCCTAGACTCAAACAAAAACAAAACACTCAAACGATAGAGTCTCATGCTACACGCCCCGGGATCCCTACCACGGAGCCCAAACTATCCATCCTAAACACTCCCAGACCACAAACACACATACATGGAACCCACCTAGGTCTTCACAAACCGCAAACAGCTCCCAAAAGCTCACAACCTAAGGGTTACACCAAAACCGATCAAAAGAGGCTAAAACAACTAAGAGGGTAAGGAACCTAAAACTCTAAATCTAAAACCTTACCGCCTCTCCTAGAACACTACAGGGTCTCCTAAAGCTAGGATAACAACACAGAAAGAGCCTCCTACACTCATCTCACACACTTATAAACATTATCGGTTTTGGGTCACTTTCTCTCTCAAGAAAGAACAACAAGAACTACTGAGAGAGAAATCTCAGGGGTTTCTAAACTTTTAAAACTGATCCTAAGGGTCCTATTTATAGCCAAAGAAGTGGGTGTGAACTCATAACACATGTCCTTACACTTGTCCTCATTTTATGACCAAAATTCATGCATTAGGGATTATGCAATGACTCAACTCATTTACGTCCAATCTTCTAGAAGAAATACCATCTTCCTTTTAGATTGACCAATGCACTAGCAGCCTTCATGAAGATGATTAATGGTATCTTTCGGGATTTCTTGGATGAATTATTAATCATCTTTATAGATGACATATTAGTATATTCCAAGAGCAAGGAAGACCATGAAAAACATCTAACGGCTGTGCTGGGACGGTTGAGGGAAAAACAACTCTTTTCCAAGTTGAGCAAGTGCAGTTTTTGGCAAAGAAGTATTGGATTCCTTGGACACATTGTGTCTGATCAGGGAGTCTCAGTTGACCCTGAGAAGATCAAGGCCATACAGGGATGGCTACGACCTAAGAGTGCAACAGAGGTTAGGAGTTTCTTAGGGCTGGCCGGATACTACAGGAAGTTTGTCAAAGGGTTTCCCAGCTTGGCTCAACCCATGACACATCTAACTGGGAAGGATATGAAGTTTGTATGGTCTGAAGAATGTGAGAAGTGTTTCTCTGCCTTGAAGGATATGCTGACTAGTGCACCTATCCTAGTGCTGCCAGAGGCTGACCAACCATATGTTGTATACACTGATGCATCCATCACTGGACTGGGATGTGTATTGACCCAACACTGTAAGGTCATTGCTTATGCCTCTAGGCAATTGCGGAAGCATGAGGGAAACTACCCAACCCACGACATGGAGATGGCCGCAGTGGTATTTGCCCTCAAGATATGGCGATCATACTTGTATGGTGCCAAGGTTCAGATCTTGACCGACCACAAAAGTCTCAAGTACATTTTCACACAACCTGAGTTGAATTTGAGACAAATAAGGTGGATGGAGTTTGTGGCCGATTATGATTTTGAGATTGCTTACCATTAAGGCAGAGTAAACTTGGTGGCCGATGCCTTGAGCCGGAGAAGGGCCAAGGTTTCAGCTGAAAGAGAGGCAGAGGTGTTGGAAGGGATGGTCCGGACATTGCACCTGAACACATTGGCCAGCAAGGACGAGCCTTTGGGTTTGGAGGCAGTGAACCAGGCTGATCTTCTCTCCAGGATTAGAAAAGCACAAAGCTTGGATGAGAACCTCCGAAGGGTTGCTCTGAATGATAAGACGGAGTACCAGGTTTCACAATATGGTACGATCTTGGTCCATGGGAGGATCAGCGTTCCTAATATAAGGGAACTTAGGGAGGAGATTATAGGCCAGTCTCATAAATCTAAGTTCTTTGTACATCCTGGAAGTGGGATCATATCATCACGGACTTTGTGTCTGGTTTTCCCACAACCTGGAACAGGAAAGATTCAGTATGGGTAGTGGTGGATCGTTTGACAAATTCAGCTAATTTCATACCAATCAAGAAGACTGATTGTGTGGAGCCCTTGGTACAGACCTACATGGACGAGATAGTACACCTGCATGGAGTGCAGGCCAGTATTGTTTCAGATAGAGATCCTCGGTGCGCTTTTTACTTATGGAAGGCTTTCCAAAAGGCCTTGGAAACAAGAGTGAACATGAGTACATCCTATCATCCACAAACGGGTGGTCAGTCAGAGAGAACCATCCAGACGATGGAGGAAATGTTGAGGGCATGTGTCTTGGACTGGGGAGTGTCCTGGGAAAGACATCTGCTTTTGGTGGAGTTTGCTTACAACAACATATATTACACTAGCATTGGGATGTCGCCATATGAGGCTTTGTATGGGTGACCTTGCAGGACACCATTATGCTGGACCCAAGTTGGGGAGCGCAGCATGATAGAACCTGAGATTGTGGAAGAGACCACGGAGAAGATCAAGTTTTTAAAGGACAAGATGAAGGAAGCACAGGACAGCCACAAGTCCTATGCAGATAGAAGAAGGAAACATGTGGAGTTTGAGGTGGGTGACATGGTCTACCTAAAGATGATCACCTTTATGGGCTGGAAGAGGGTGTCTGGCCGGAGAAAGTTGGATCCAAGATACTTGGGTCCATTCTGGATCATAGAGAGGGTTGGTGCAGTGGCTTACAAGCTGAACCTACCAACAGAGATGGATGCATTTCACAATGTGTTCCATGTATCACAACTGAGGAAATATCTTTCAAATCAAGACATTGTTATTCCTGAGATTCCATCCGATCTAGGCACGAACCTCACCTTGGAGACAAGGCCGGTTCGGATTGTGGATAGGATGGAGAAAGCCATGAGAAGGAAGATCATACAGATGGTCAAAGTTGTTTTGGATTGCAGTGGACAAGAACAAGTCACTTGGGAGACAAAAGTAAGGATGAAGGCCGACTTTTGAGAATGGTATGGTAAGTTTTCAATGGACGAATCCATCTCAAGTGGGGGAGACTTGTCATGTCCCTGATTCTAGATGAGTCCTTCGGGAACAGCCATGGTTCGAGGAGATGCACCAGTCAGGTCACACGACCTAAATACAAGCGTATCATGGCTGGAACGGTTTGACCGACCATGATCCGAATCCATATGGTATGGGTCGATTCATTGGATTCTGATCATGGATATCTATTAGTTGGGATTTATCATGAGTTTTCATTAATTTTAATTAATTTTTGGAGCAGATTTTCTTGACGTCAAAATTGCACCTGAGGGTATATTAGAGTAAGATCCTTGTGTTAGGTTATCTGATCATATGCTAGTGTGTTGTGATATGTTTGTAACTTATGATATTGATCATAAGGAAGGTTATTTATCAACCTTTTGTTGGTAAGATATGTACAAAGCATTGGCCGAGAGCCATGAAGGAGAGTACTGCCAATACTAGGTGGTGTAGACCACTAGTATTGTGTTGGGGGCATTTGTGCAAGGAAGGCTGTGTGTTATCCGATCTTGAGCAAGGCTGAACGAACTGATCCTTGGTTAAGGAAGCGAGGTGTCTTCTCTGAGTGATCAAAGGATGCACCAGTTGTAAGAGCAAGACTGATTGGGTCCATTGGGACATGGTTCATTGGCCGGTCTGATAAGTGTGAATATTCATCAGTTCTGAGTCATGTGGGGTGGTTGGTTGATTGACTTAGAATCTGATGGGCATTATTAGCCGATGAGAGGAATTGGTATGATAAGTCCATGAGAGGGCTTGGTATGATTAGTCCAAGAGAGGACTTGGTATGATTAGTCCATGAGAGGAATTTGTATTATTAGTATATGAGAGGACTTGGTATTATATCCTACACAGCGTAAGGATATTGAATGATACATAGGATGAGATGAGCCAGATGCTTACCAATTATTATTGAATACTTCCCAAAGGTTACTTGGTCTGTGGGGATGGTTGGTTGAATGTTTAAGTACCCAAAGGAAGAGTTTATGCAGGAATAAGCAAGCTAAGTCAGCTAAGATAAAGAGCTAACAAGCTCCGTGGATGTGGCAAGTGTATGATCTAGCCATGTTGCTTAGATCTAGATAGAACGGTTTTGGGTAATGGAACCTTGGATTTGTATGACTTTGTTTGGGTTCAGAACCGACCTTGGAGCTAGTGGGTAGTTGAGTATACTAACCATTAGCTGAGGTGATTCGACCCGACAAGTGTTAGAATGGTTTAGACAAATGGATGATAGTTGTTTTCCGCTGCGTATGGGTTGAGTTGATCTAAGCTAGTACATGACTAAGGTAGTCTTGAGCTAAGATCTGAGTTAGCCCTCCCCTATGTACGATGTTTTAAACAAAGGGCAAAATTTTTTGAGAGGTTCGGTGTGGAAGTAGACCAAGCAACGTGAGGCATCGACCGCGGCCAAGTCGGCCGGGTTGGGTACTTACAAGATCAGTCAGGACGTGTGTTGATTATGTGTTCGGGATGTCCTGGGGGATGTCCTGAGGGAGGTTGTGTGCCTTGTGAAATGATTGGATAGTTATGGAGCATAGTAGAGGAGAACCGAACCATGCAATGTAGACATGACTGTTAGGGTATCGGTTTGTACTTATACATATGTCTTGTGGTCTGTGTTGGTTTTCAGGATCAGACCAGGATCGTGGCAAGGCCAAGGAACCATGAAGACCTGAGTCGTGGATGGATGTGTGGGTTTTGGGATAGTATAGTTAGTATGAACACATGAACTTATGATAGCCTATTGTGACACTGAATTTATGTATTGGATCACATGTTTTATATTAATAATGATACAATTTATCTTATCTGAGTAGAATTAGGAATTGAAACGGTTGAAACTCATATGATTGAAAATGACTTCGAGAAATATTGGACCTTAAAAGTGAACAAAAGTTACATAATTAGACAAATAAGGCCGCGGGTCCTAGTTGGGTCCTTTGGGCCAGGATCGGGTCTTACGTTAACCTTACTGAATGGAAGGATTTAACTCAACGGACCATGGACTGTCCGGACTGGTCACAACAGTACATGAAAAATGACCCATATGTACTGATAGGCTGATATGATCAGGCTTAACCGTACTGAATTGAAAGATTTAACTAAACGGACCATGGACTGTCCGGACTGGTCCCATCAGTACATGAAAAATGACCCATACATACTGATAGGCTGATACGATCACCCATCAATACTTCCTGGAAGAAATAAGGACTGCCCAGACTGGTCCATCAAGCAATGAAAAATTGACCCATACGTACTGATAGGCTGAAATGATCAGCATTATCCAAACTGAATGGAAGGATTTAACTCAACGGACCATGGACAGTCCGGACTGGTCCCATCAGTACATGAAAAATGACCCATACGTACTGATAGGCTGATACGATCAGCCTTTCATACTGCCTGGAAGGACCAAGGACTGTCCAGACTGGTCCATAAGCCAAGAAAAATCGACTCAAACGTAATGATAGGCTGATATGATCAGCCTTAACCGCACTGAATGGAAGGATTTAACTCAACAGTTCATGGACTGTCTGGACTGATCCCATCAGTACATGAAAAATGACCCATATGTACATATAGGCTGATATGATCATCCATCCGTACTGCCTGGATGGACCAAGTACTGTCCAGCCTGGTCCATCAGGCCATTATAAATCGACCCATACGTACTGATAGGCTGATATGATCAGC
>MU106627.1:42063-53740 GCA_012274485.2 Sinapis alba
GACCAAAGACTGTTACTATCTAGAATGACCAAAGACTGTACCGACTGGCCCATCAGGCCATGAAAAATCGACCCATACGTACTGATAGGCTGATCTGATTAGCCTTAACCGTACTGACTGGAAGGATTTAACTAAACGTACCATGGACTGTCCAAACTGGTCCCATCAGTACATGAAAAATGACCCATACGTACTGATAGGCTGATATGATCAGCCATCCGTATTGTCTGGATGGACCAAGTTCTGTCCAGCCTGGTCCATCAGGCCATAAAAAATCGACCCATACGTATTGATAGTCGTATATGATCAGCCTTTACCGTACTGAATGAATGGATTTAACTCAACGGACCATGGACTGTCCACACTGGTCACAACAGAACATGAAAAATGACCCATATGTACTGATAGGCTGGTACGATCAGCCATCCGTGTTGCCTGGAAGGACCAAGGACTGTCCAGACTGGTCCATCAGGCCATCAAAAATCAACCCATAGGTACTGATAGGGTTATAGGATCATCCTTAACCTTACTGATTGGAAGGATTTCACTCAACGGACCATGGACTGTCCGGACTGGTCCCAACAGTACATGAAAAATGACCCATATGTACTGATAGGATGATAAGTTCAGCAATCCGTACTGCCTGGAAGGACCAAAGACTGTACCGACTGGCCCATGAGGCCATGAAAAATCGACCCATACATACTCATAGGCTGATATGATTAGCCTTAACTGTACTGAATGGAAGGATTTAACTCAACGGACCACGGCCTGTCCAAACTGGTCCAATCTGTACAAGAAAAATGACCCATACGTACTGATAAGCTGATACGATCAGCCATCCATACTTCCTGGATGGACCAAGTACTGTCCAGCCAGGTCCATCAGGACATGAAAAATAGACCCATACATATTGATAGGCTGATATGATCAGCCTTAACCGTACTAAATGGAAGGATTTAACTCAACAGACCATGGATTGTCCAGACTGGTCACAACAGTACATGAAAAATGACCCATATGTACTGATAGGCTGGTACGATCAGCCATCCGTATTGACTAGATGGACCAAGGCCTGTCCAGACTGGTCCATCAGGCCATGAAAAATCGACCCATACGTACTGATAGACTGATATGATCAGCCTTAACCGCACTGAATGGAAGAATTTAACTCAACGGACCATGGACTATCCGGACTGGTCCCATCAGTACTTGAAAAATGACCCATACATACTGATAGGCTGATACGATCAGCCATCCGTACTGCCTTGAAGGACAAGGGTCTGCCCATACTGGTCCAACATGCCATGAAAATAGACCCATACGTACTGATAGGCTTATATGATCAGCCTTAGCCGTACTGAATGGAAGGATTTAATCCAATGGACCATGGACTGTCCAGACTGGTCTCATTAGTACATTAAAAATGACCCATACATAATGATAGGCTGGTACGAGCAGCCATCCGTACTGCCTGGAAGGACAAAGGACTGTCCAGAACTGGTCCATCAGGCCATGAAAAATTGACTTATACGTACTGATAGGCTGATATGATCAGCCTTAACTGTACTGAATTGAAGGATTTAACTCAAAGGACCATGGACTGTCCGGACTGGTCCCAACAGTACATGAAAAATGACCCATAGGTACTGATAGGATGATAAGTTCAGCCATCCGTAGTGCTTGGAAGGACCAAAGTCTGTACCGAATAGCCCATGAGGCCATTAAAATCGACCCATACATACTGATAGGATGATATGATCAGCCTTAACCGTACTGAATGGAAGGATTTAACTCAACGGACCATGGACTGTCCAGACTGGTCCAAATAGTACATGAAAAATGACCCATATGTACTGATAGGCTGGTACGATCATCCATCCGTACTGCTTGGTGGAACCAAGGACTATCCATACTGGTCCCATCAGTACTTGAAAAATCACCCATACGTACTGATAGGCTGGCTGATACGATCAGCCATACGTACTGCGTTAAAGGACGAAGGTCTGCCCAGACTGGTCCAACAGGCCATGAAAAATCGACCCATACGTACTAATAGGCTTATATGATAAGCCTTATCAGTACTGAATGGCAGGATTTAATCCAATGGACCATGGACTGTCCATACTGGTCCCATTAGTACATTAAAAATGACCCATACGTAATCATAGGCTGGTACGATCAGCCATCCGTACTGCCTTGAAGGACGAAGGACTGTCCAGACTGGTCCAT
This sequence comes from Sinapis alba, assembly GCA_012274485.2. NCBI lineage: Eukaryota > Viridiplantae > Streptophyta > Magnoliopsida > Brassicales > Brassicaceae > Sinapis > Sinapis alba. The sequence continues at coordinate 44,296 of MU106627.1, forward strand.
CAGGCCATGAAAAATCGACTCATACAAATAGATAGGCTAATATGATCAGCCTTAACTGTACTGAATGGAAGGACTTAACTCAAAGGACCATGGACTGTCCGGACTGGTCCCATCAGTACTTTAAAAACGAACCATACATACTGATAGGCTGATACAATCAGCCATCCGTACTGCCTGAAAGGACCAAGGACTGTCAAGACTGGTCCATCAGACCATGAAAAATTGACCCATACATACTGATAGGCTGAAATGATTAGCCTTATCCAATCTGAATGGAAGGATTCAACTAAACGGACCATGGAATGTTCGGACTGGTCCCATTAGTAAATGAAAAATGACATATACGTACTGATAGGCTGATACGATCAGCCATCCGTACTGCCTGGAAGGACCAAGGACTGTCCAGACTGGTCCATCAGGCCATGAAAAATAAAACCATAGGTACTGATAGGCTGATATGATCATCCTTAACCTTACGGAATGGAAGAATTCAACTCAACGGACCATGGACTGTCCGGACTGGTCCCAACAGTACATGAAAATTACCCATACGTACTGATAGGATGATAAGTTCAGCCATCCGTACTGCCTGGAAGGACCAATAACTGTACCGACTGGCCCATGAGGCCATGAGAAATCGACCCATACGTACTCATAGGCTGATATGATTAGCCTTAACCGTACTGAATGGAAGGATTTAATCCAATGGACCATGGACTGTCCAGACTGGTCCCATTAGTACATTAAAAATGACCCATACATAAGGATAGATTGGTACGATCAGCCATCCGTACTGCCTTGAAGGAAAAAGGACTGTCCAGACTGGTCCATCATGCCATGAAAAATTGACTCATATGTACTGATAGGCTAATATGATCACCCTTAACTGTACTGAATGAAAGGACTTAACTCAAAGGACCATGGACGGTCCGGACTGGTCCATCAGTAGTTTAAAAACGAACCATACATACTGATAGGCTGATACGATCAGCCATCCGTACTGCCAGGAAGGACCAAGGACTGTCAAGACTGGTCCATCAGACCATGAAAAATTGACCCATACATACTGATAGGCTGAAATGATTAGCCTTATCCAATCTGAATGGAAGGATTCAACTAAACGGACCATGGAATGTTCGGACTGGTCCCATTAGTAAATGAAAAATGACATACACGTACTGATAGGCTGATACAATCAGCCATCCGTACTGCCTGGAAGGACCAAGGACTGTCCAGACTGGTCCATCAGGCCATGAAAAATCAAACCATAGGTACTGATAGGCTGATATGATCATCCTTAACCTTACTGAATGGAAGAATTTAACTCAACAGACCATGGACTGTCCGGACTGGTCCCAACAGTACATGAAAAATTACCCATACGTACTGATAGGATGATAAGTTTAGCCATCCGTACTGCCTGGAAGGACCAAAGACTGTACCGACTGGCCCATGTGGCCATGAAAAATCGAACCATACAAACTCATAGGCTGATATGATTATACTTAACCGTACTGAATGGAAGGATTTAACTCAACGGACCATGGACTGTCCAAACTGGTCCCATCAGTACAAGAAAAATGACCCATACGTACTGATAAGCTGATACGATCAGCCATCCGTACTGCCTGGATGGACCAAGTATTGTCCAACCTGGTCCATCAGACCATGAAAAATTGACCCATACGTATTGATAGGCTGATATGATCAGCCTTAACCGTACTGAATGGAAGGATTTTACTCAACGAACCATGGGCTGTCTAGACTGGTCACAACAGTACATGAAAAAATGACCCATATGTACTGATAGGCTGGTACGATCAGCCATCCGTATTGCCTGGAAGGACCAAGGACTGTCCAGACTGGTCCATCAGGCCATGAAAAATGGACCCATACGTACTGATAGGCTGAAATGATCAGCATTATCCAAACTGAATGGAAGTAGTTAACTCAACGGAGCATGGACTGTTCGGACTGGTCCCATCAGTACATGAAAAGTGACCCATACATACTGATAGGTTGATACGATCAGCCATTCGTACTGCCTGGAAGGACCAAGGATGTGTAGACTAATCCATCAAGCCATGAAAAATCGACTCATACGTACTGATAGGCTGATATGATCAGCCTTAACCACACTGAATGGAAGGATTTAACTCAACGGACCATGGACTGTCCGGACTGGTCACATCAGTACTTTAAAAATGACCCATACATACTGATAGTCTGATACGATCAGCCATCCGTACTGCCTTGAAGGACAAGGATCTGCCCATACTGGTCCAACATGCCATGAAAACTCGACTCGTACATACTGATAGGCTTATATGATCAGCCTTATAAAACCTGAATGGAAGGATTTAACTCAACGGACCATGTAGTATCCAGACTGGTCCCATCAGTACATGAAAAATGACCCATATGTACTAATAGGATGATACGATCAGCCATCCATACAGTCTGGAAGGACCAAAGACTGTAACGACTGGCCCATCAGGCCATGAAAAATCGACCCATAGTACTGATAGGCTGATCTGATTAGCCTTAACCGTACTGAATGGAAGGATTTAACTCAACGTACCATGGACTGTCCAAACTGGTCCCATCAGTACATGCAAAATGACCCATACATTCTTATATGATACAACAATCAGCCATCCGTACTGCCTGGATGGACCAAGGACTGTCCAGACTGGTCCATCAGGCCATAAAAAATCGACCCATACGTATTGATAGTCTGATATGATCAGCCTTACCGTACTGAATTGAAGGATTTAACTCAACGGACCATGGACTATCCAGACTGGTCACAACAGTACATGAAAAATGACCCACATGTACTGATAGGCTGGTACGATCAGCCATCCGTATTGCCTGGAAGGACCAAGTACTGTCCAACCTGGTCCATCCGGCCATGAAAAATCGACCAATACGTATTGATAGGCTGATATGATCAGCCTTAACCGTGCTGAATGGAAGCATTTAACTCAACGAACCATGGACTGTCCAGACTGGTCACAACAGTACATGAAAACTGACCCATAGGTACTTATAGGCTGGTACGATCAGCCATCCGTATTGCCTGGAAGGACCAAGGACTGTCCAGACTGGTCCATGAGGCCATGAAAAATCGACTCATACGTACTGATAGGCTGAAATGATCAGCATTATCCAAACTGAATGGAAGTATTGAACTCAACGGAGCATGGACTGTTTGGACTGGTCCCATCAGTACATGAAAAATGACCCATACATACTGATAGGTTGATACGATCAGCCATTCGTACTGCCTGGAAGGACCAAGGACTGTCCACACTAATCCATCAGGCCATGAGAAATAGACCCATACGTACTGATAGGCTTATATGATCAGCCTTAACCGCACTGAATGGAAGGATTTAACTCAACGAACCATGGACTGTCCGGACTGGTCCCATCAGTACTTGAAAAATGACCCATACATACTGGTAGGCTGATACGATCAGCCATCCATACTGCCTTGAAGGACAAGGGTCTGCCCATACTGGTCCAACATTGTTGAATCTGAAATCGGTAACCTAGATTTGGTGAATCGATTTCGATGGTGAGTTTTAGCCGATAGATGATCTAAGAACGAATTGAATCTTTATTGAATGAATTTGAGTTTATATGAAGAATAAAGCAAGAACAAGCAATCCGAAGGAAACCCTAGTTTCTAGGCTTATTCTCCAATGTTTGTATGTGTGCTCTCCCATTCAATCTTCTCTTTATATAGTCACCTTCGAAGTCGGTGATCTGGGCCTTCTGGGCCGACTTCGATACTTTCTCTGGGCCGAGATCTCGTCAAGATGGGCCTATGGGGGTAGATGCAATCTATCCCCAACAATAAGTCCCCCCCCCAGTTCGTCGAAAATGTTATCTCGTCGTTTTCCGATGAATTTCTTTGAATGGGTTCGTTGATGTCGGGATCTCGGTTATTGATCATCAAAGTTGTCTTCAGTTTTACAGCCTATCTCGGTATGTTCTTCCGTAATAGCTACGCGCTGCTCCACGTCTTTCTTCTATGTTACCTCGAGATTCGGAGCTAGTGGGGCACGTGTCATCGTTCATAGGCTTTTTAGACCTAATTATGACGACCGCTCGTCTTCTGCACTAAGTTTTCTATAAAAACCCCCTTCCACTTCCGATCCTTCTATCTGTTGTTCGCTTCTTTGATAAGGTATTCTCATTCTCTCTGACTTCTCTCTTCTTTCTCTCTCTAGCAATTTTTACTTCCGATCAAGATGACTTCTCCCATCCGCCGTTGCTCATTGAAAGGAAAGGCAATCGCCACCGCATCTGATTCCGATAACGGCAGCTCTCCACGACTTCTTGGTCCCAGAGCGATTACACTCGGAGGAATGATTCCGAGACCGACGAGCGAAGAATTGGCGGTATTGAACGAGAACGAGCGTAACATCGTTCAATTCAGCCTGGATCTCGAGGAACGAGATGCTTCAGGTCAGGCCGCCGTAGATGACGTGGCAGAGGAAGTATTACCGAGTTCGCAACCAGAAGAACTTCCTCCTGTGACCAAGGATAAAGCCGCGGCCGAGAAAGAAATAAGCCTGCATTTAGCCGACCTGCTTCCGATGCGTTGGACTGGGACCGACTTTGTATTTGACGAAGAGATCGATCCGGAGCAAGAGCGTCGTCTAAGTATTAAGAAGAATCAAAGATGGGAGAACCATTTCCCTACTCGGTCTACGTTCAAGAGCGTGCGTAGATTGATTCTTCAGACCAATCCGCCTGCGGGATTCTCATTCCTCATCCCGGCTGACCACCAGAAAACTTGGACTCCTCCTTCGGGGTATGCATGAGTCTACGAATCGTGGTTCACCAATTGCTCGCTATGGTGGCCCCTACCGGAGTTCTTGACGACATACTGCCACAGGAGGAGGATAGCTCTCGGCCAGTATACTGCCAACGGGATTAGAATTCTGGTCACCCTCACCGTCCTTGCAGCCGAGCTGGGCATCACGATGTCGGTTCGTCTCTTCGAAGAGCTTACAACGCCGAGTATTACGGCGAAGACGGGATTTTTCTACGGGAAGATGGTTCCGAAGTATAACGTAATCACCGGAAAGCCGTTTAAAGTGAACTTTTGGAACCGGGCATATTTCTACGTCAAGATTAACGAAGCCTCGTTTGAAGATCCCTCCATAGTTTTGAACGGCTATTTCAATGCTAACATTGGTATGACTTCGAGATCCGATCTTACTGCACTTTTACTGATCCACTTCATCTGTTTTCTTCTTTGATGCAGATTGGCTATCTAAGTGGTCTCAAGGCGGTTCCGGATCTTTCCTTGAAGAAGTGGAAGCTATTAGGACACTAAGCCATCAGCACTGGCCAGATATTAGTGAAGCTCGAATCCAAGCTGCTTTAAAGAGAATTAGTCGAGGTAAGCTATTTTTCATCAACTGAGTCTTGTTTTCCGACCATTACTTATGCTGACGAAATGTTTTCTGGATAAAATGTAGCCAATTCCTCGCCAAGTCGTACTTCAAGAATGGGAAAAATTAACCTCGCATCTCTCCCCTCATATGCTGACAACATCATAACACCAGTCCACGGGGACAACCTTCCTGGATCCGGCCGACCTGCTAAGAGGAGAAGGCCTTCAACTGCTGACGAAGAGATTCCGAGGAGCAGTCCAACTCGATCCCCAATGACCGAAGAGCCACAGCAAGATGTGGAGGGCGTTGACCGACATGAAGATCTCGGTGATGAGGAGGTACTCATGCTTTCTCCTACTATCCCTGCTATCGTTGCCGAGATGCCGACAGATGAGCATCCGGTAGCCCTCCAGGTGGTGGAGACTCATCGTGAGGAACCTACTGAACCGGCTTCGGTGCCGATTGAAGAAGCAATCAGATATCCTCATGTCGTGGACTTCCAATATCGGCATCTCTCTGTTCCTTTCGTTGAAGACAATGAAGCGCCGGCGCGCTTATTCCGCCAAATTCAACTGAAGAGGAGGGGAATGCCCGAGTTGGACCAACTCTCGCAGAGCAATCGGTATCATGAGATGACCCGAGCGGGAGCCCTCGTAAGTATCTTATCTCCCTACCATTGATCGATCTCCTCCTTCATTGCTAATCTTCTTTCCTTTTTTAAAAAAAAAAAAATCTTCACCCAGTTTTTCGGTAGCGCTAATCTCATGGTTCGAGATTATGAAGCCAAGTTGAAGGCGCAGGACGAGAAGATAAAGTCCAAGACTGAAGCTTTGAAGAAGAAGAGGAGAGAGATTGCTGAGCTGGCTTACAAGTGCGGCTCCTATGAAGAGCAGATCGGCGTATTGAACGCTGACAAGATTGAAGCCGCAGCACGTGCAGAAGCTCTCTCAAAAGATCTAGAGGAGCTCAAGGCTTTGAATGGGGGCCTCGAGACTCGATGCCAGAACCTGGAGCAGGAGAATGCCGAGATCTCAGCACGGTTCGAGACGACGACCAGAAGGTTGAGGGAATCTCGAGAGCTCGAGCTCAAGAGAGAGAGGCTCCGGGTTGAATCTATTTTGAAGAATCAAATCGTGCCGGTGTATGACAAGGTACGTCAATTCGTCGAGGAGCAACCGTTAATCCAGTCCAAACTGGCTCTGTATTCCCAGGCGAAAGGAATCAGAGAGAGTCTTGAGAAGATCGACTCTCAGGGACTATCGATGGAGGAGATCCTCCAACAAGCCAGGGCTGACGAGGAGAAATACCAAGGGGAGCTTCAAGGGATGGAGGTTGTTGAAGCCTCGGAGATCGATCTTACCCTTACGCGAATTGATGAGCATGGCTCGAACATGGCGGTATTCTCTCCACAAGACCTTGAAGATCTCCGATCTGACTAAGATGTTATGTTTATTTTCTTAGTATATTTTTTTTTTTGATGTAAAGACTTATTGCCGAGTTCGGCTTTTTAATCTATGAAGTAAGTTTTCTTTAGTTGACTTTCATTACGGAGTTTCAGAGCATCAACCGATATGATAATCGTACAAATGTCCGTGTCAGATAGGCCGACAACGTTACCATGTAAAGTCTAGGAAGAAACATACTTGAAACCTTTCAAAGTGTTTCACATAGTTTTTCCTTTTTATCTACTGTGATATGATATCATTCGATTTTTGAACTCTTAAGTGTCTGATCAGGACATAAGATGAGGTAAGTCCTTTCGGCGCGATGTCCTACTGTGGATTACGTGCCGACTTCCTCTTCCATTTTTAGGAGAGAAAGTGACTAAATTCGACGAGAACTGAGTTAGTTTTAACCGAATAGTGATCATGGAGAGATCGTTATGCGAATGTGCATGAAAATATATATATATATATATATATATATATATATATATATATATATTATTTTTTTGTAACTGAACCGGTTAAAGGCTGCCTACGTACCCGAGAAGGGATCAAGTCACTCGTAGTTCTTTTTTCTTTTTTTTTTTTGTAACTGAACCCGGTTAAAGGCTGCCTACGTACCCGAGAAGGGATCAAGTCACTCGTAGTTCCTCTTTGTTTTTGTTTTTCTAAGCACCGAAATAACGCTTCAAGTTGATTGAGTTCCAGGATCTCGGTATTTGCTCGCCAGAAGATGTTACGAGTCGATAAACTCCTGGTTTAACCACGGGCGTGACTTTGTAGGGCCCTTCCCAGTTAGTGCCGAGTTTACCTGCCCTCCATTCCTTGGTATTTTCGAAGACTTTTCGGAGGACGAGATCGCCAAGTTGTATTGGACGTGATTGGACTTTTCTGTTGTAGTAGGATTCGGCGAGATGTTGATAGTTCTGAATCCGTAACAGAGCCTGATCCCGACGTTCTTCGAGTTGATCGAGAGCGTCGATCATCATGTCTTGGTTGAGATCTTGATGTTGGGGGAGCTTTAACCTTCTCAAACTGGTGATATTGACCTCGGCTGGAGCCATTGCTTCGACGCCGTAGGCTAAGGAAAAAGGATTTTTTTCCAGTAGCACTTCGTGGTGTTGTGCGATGAGACCAAAGTACTCCATCCAACTCGTCCGCCCAATGTCCTTTCTTTAGGTCAAGCCTTTTTTTAATCCCATCGATAATGACTTTGTTCGTTGCCTCCGCTTGCCCGTTTCCTTGCGGATATCTGGGGGTTGAGTAGCTGAGACGGATTCTCCACTTCTTGCAGAATTCTTGGAATTTGGTAGCGGTGAACTGGCTTCCATTGTCGGTTACGATTTCGTAAGGCAATCCGTGTCGGCATATGATGTATTTCCAGACGAAACTCTGGACCTCCTTCTCGGTGACTTGGACATAAACTTTTGCTTCAACCCACTTTGTGAAGTAATCGGTCATGACGAGCAGAAAGCGTCTTTGTCTAGAGCTTGGTAGGGGACCGACAATGTCTATCGCCCATCGCATGAATGAAAAGGCGCCGATGATGTTTTCAGCAACTCGGTTGGAGAGTGTATGTTAGGGGCATGTCATTGACATTTGTCGCACCGGGACGCGTACTCTTCGCAATCACCGACCATGGTTGGCCAGTAATGACCTTGGATTTTTAGTTTAAATGCGAGAGATCGACCTCCGCCGTGGTTACCACCCTCTCCCTCGTGGGTTTCCATCATGACGAGCTCCGCTTCTTCCTTTCCGACGCAAGTAAGGAGCAATTTTTTTTTGCCGTCCATCGGTGTAATTTGCCATCTATTGATATGTAATTCGAACTTTTGGCTTTGAGTCGACGAGATTCCCATTTGTCCGCGGGAAGTATTCCTCTGTCGAGGTAATCAAGAAAGGGTGTCCGCCAATCGTCACCGGTTGATCCTTGGGAACTAATCTCGGCGATGTTGGAAGAGATGACTAAAATATTATCACCACTGGGTAGCGTGATACTCGGTTTTTCTAACGTATGTACCGGGATTTTCCTTCTGACTTGATTCCTTTGACTACTCCCCAACGCAGCAAGTGCGTCTGCGAAGCAGTTCTCTTCTCGAGGGACCTTGATGAGGTCGAATTGATCGAATTCGGCAGCCAAGTTTTTGGTAAGGCCGAGGTATGCATCCATCCTTTCGTTTTTTGCTTCATAGTCGCCGCTGTACTGGCTTGTGACGAGTTCCAAGTTGTGTCCAGCCTGGTCCATCATGCCATAAAAAATCGACCCATACGTATTGATAGTCTTATATGATCAGCCTTACCGTACTGAATGGAAGGATTTAACTCAACGGACCATGGACTATCCAGACTGGTCACAATAGTACATGAAAAATGACCCACATGTACTGATAGGCTGGTACGATCAGCCATCCGTATTGCCTGGAAGGACCAAGTACTGTCCAACCTGGTTCATCAGGCCATGAAAAATCGACCCATACGTATTGATAGGCTGATATGATCATCCTTAACCGTAATGAATGGAAGGATTTAACTCAACGAACCATGGACTGTCCAGACTGGTCACAACAGTACATGAATAATGAC
>MU106627.1:64120-85430 GCA_012274485.2 Sinapis alba
TCAGCCATCCATACTGCCTAGATGGACCAAGGACTGTGCAGACTGGTCCATCAGGCCATGAAAAATCGACCCATAGGTACTGATAGGCTGATATGATCATCCTTAACCTTACTGAATCGAAGGATTTAACTCAACGGACAATGGACTGTCCGGACTGGTCCCAACAGTACATGAAAAATGACCCATACTTACTGATAGGATGACACGATCAGCCATTCGTACTGCCTAGAAGGACCAAGGTCTGTCCACACTAATCCATCAAGCCATGAAAAATCGACTCATACGTACTGATAGGCTGATATGATCAGCCTTAACCGCACTGAATGGAAGGATTTAACTCAACGGACCATGAACTGTACGGACTGGGCCCATCAGTACTTGAAAAATGACCCATACACACTGATAGGCTGATACGATCAGTAATCCGTACTGCCTTGAAGGACAAGGGTCTGCCCATACTGGTCCAACATGCCATGAAAAATCAACTCATACGTACTGATAGGCTTATATGATCAGCCTTATAAAAACTGAATGGAAGGATTTAACTCAACGGACCATGTAGTATCCAGGCTGGTCCCATCAGTACATGAAAAATGACCCAAACGTATTGATAGGATGATACGATTAGCCATCTGTACTGTCTGGAAGGACCAAAGACTGTACCGACTGGCCCATCAGGCCATGAAAAATTGACCCATAGTACTGATAGGCTGATCTGATTAGCCTTAACCGTACTGAATGGAAGGATTTAACTCAACTTACCATGGACTGTCCAAACTGGTCCCATCAGTACATCCGTACTGCCTGGCTGGACCAAGTTCTGTCCAGCCTGGTCCATCAGGCCATAAAAATCGACCCATACGTATTGATTGTCTGATATGATCAGCCTTACCGTACTGAATGGAAGGATTTAACTCAACGGACCATGGACTATCCAGACTGGTCACATCAGTACATGAAAAATGACCCATATGTACTGATAGGCTGGTACGATCAGCCATTCGTATTGCCTGGAAGGACCAAGGACTGTCCAGACTGGTCCATCAGGCCATGAAAAATTGACCTATACGTATTGATAGGCTGAAATGATCAGCATTATCCAAACTGAGTTGAAGGATTTAACTCCATGGACCATGGGCTGTCATGAATGTCCAGACTGATCCATCAGGCCATCAGGCCGTACTGATATGATGATACAATCAATAATCCATAATGCCTGGATGAATCAAGGACGGTCCAGACTGGTCCATCAGGCCATTAAAAATTGACCCATATGTATTGATAGGCTTATATGATCAGCCTTATCAAAACTGAATGGAAGGATTTAACTCAACGGACCATGTAGTATCCAGACTGGTCCCATCAGTACATGAAAAATGACCCATACGTATTGATAGGATGATACGATCAGCCATCCGTACTGTCTGGAAGGACCAAAGACTTTACCGACTGGCTCATCAAGCCATGAAAAATCGACCCATACGTACTGATACGCTGATCTGATTAGACTTAACCGTACTGAATGGAAGGATTTAACTCAACGTACCATGAACTGTCCAAACTGGTCCCATCAGTACATGAAAAATGACCCATACGTACTGATAGGCGGATACAATCAGACATCCGTACTGCCTGGATGGACCAAGTTCTGTCCAGCCTGGTCCTTCAGGCCATGAAAAATCAACCCATACGTATTGATTGTCTGATATGATCAGCCTTAACCGTACTGAATGGAAGGATTTAACTCCACGGACCATGGACTGTCCGGACTGGTCCAATCAGTACTTGAAAATTGACCCATACGTACAGATAGGCTGATACGATCAGCCATCCGTACTACCTGGATAGACCAAGTACTGTCCAGCCTGGTCCATCAGGCCATGAAAAATTGACCGATACGTATTGATAGGTTGATATGATCAGCCTTAACCGTACTGAATGGAAAGATTTAACTCAATGGACCATGGACTGTCTGGACTGGTCCCATCAGTACATGAAAAATGACCCATACGTACTGATAGGCTGATACGATCAACTCAATGGACCAAGGACTGTCCAGACTGGTCCATAAGCCAAGAAAAATCGACTCAAACATAATGATAGGCTGATATGATCATCCTTAGCCGCACTGAATGAAGATTTAACTCAACAGATCGTGGACTGTCCGGACTGGTCCCATCAGTACATGAAAAATGACCCATATGTACAGATAGGCTGATACGATCAGCCATCCGTACTGCCTGGATGGACCAAGTACTGTCCAGCCTGGTCCATCAGGCCATGAAAAATCAACCAATACGTATTGATAGTCTGATATGATCAGCCTTAACCGTACTGCATGGAAGGATTTAACTCAACGGACCATGGCTTGTCCGGACTGGTCCCATCAGAACATTAAAATGACCCATACATATTGATATGATGATACAATCAGCCATCCATACTGCCTAGATGGACCAAGGACTGTGCAGACTGGTCCATCGGGCCATGAAAAATCGACCCATAGGTACTGATAGGCTGATATGATCATCCTTAACCTTACTGAATCGAAGGATTTAACTCAACGGACCATGGACTGTCCGGACTGGTCCCAACAGTACATGAAAAATGACCCATACTTACTGATAGGATGACACGATCAGCCATTCGTACTGCCTAGAAGGACCAAGGACTGTCCAGACTAGTCCATCAACCCAAGAAAAATCGACTCATACGTGCTGAAAGGCTGATATAATCAACTGGTCCAATCAGTACTTGAAAATTGACCCATACGTACAGATAGGCTGATACAATCAGCCATCCGTACTGCCTGGATGGACAAAGTACTGTCCAGCCTGGTCCATCAGGCCATTAAAAATCTACCCATACGTACTGATAGGCTGATATGATCAGCCTTATCAAAACTGAATGGAAGGATTTAACTCAACGTACCATGGACTGTCCAAACTGGTCCCATCAGTACATGAAAAATGACCCATACATACTGATGGGCTGATACGATCAGCCATCCATACTGCCTGGATGGACCAAGTTCTGTCCAGCCTGGTCCATCAGGCCATGAAAAATCAACCCATACATATTGGTAGTCTGATATGATTAGCCTGAACCGTACTGAATGGAAGGATTTAACTCAACGGACCATGCACTGTCCAGACTTGTCACAACAGTACATGAAAAATTACCCATATGTACTAATAGGCTGATACGATCAGCCATCCGTACTGCCTGGATAGACCAAGTACTGTCCAGCCTGGTCCATCAGGCCATGAAAAATCGACCGATACGTATTGATAGGTTGATATGATCAGCCTTAACCGTACTGAATGGAAGGATTTAACTCAATGGACCATGGACTGTCCAGACTGGTCACAACAGTACATGAAAAATGACCCATATGTACTGATAAGCTGGTACGATCAACCATCCGTATTGCCTGGAGGGACAAGGGACTGTCCAGACTGGTCCATCAGGCAGTGAAAAATCGACCCATGCGTACTGATAGGCTGAAATGATCAGCATTATCGAAACTGAATGGAAGGATTTAACTCAACGGACCATGGACTGTCTAGACTGGTCCCATCAGTACATGAAAATGACCCATACGTACTGATAGGCTGATACGATCAGCCATTCATACTGCCTGGAAGGACCAAGGACTGTCCAGACTGGTCCATAATCCAAGAAAAATCGACTCAAACGTAATGATAAGCTGATATGATCAGCCTTAACCGCACTGAATGGAAGGATTTAACTCAACAGATCGTGGACTGTCCGGACTGGTCCCATCAGTACATGAAAAATGACCCATATGTACAGATAGGCTGATACGATCAGCCATCCTTACTGCCTGGATGGACCAAGTACTGTCCAGCCTGGTCCATCAGGCCATGAAAAATCGACCCATACGTATTGATAGGCTGATATGATCAGCCTTATCCGTACTGAATAGATGGATTTAACTCAACGGACCATGGATTGTCCGGACTGGTCCCATCAGTACATAAAAAATGACCCATACGTACTGATATAATGATACAATCAGCCATCCGTACTGCCTGGATAGACCAAGGACTGTCCAGACTGGTCCATCAGGCCATAAAAAATCAACCTATAGGTACTGATAGGCTGATATGAGCATCCCTAACCTTACTGAATGAAAGGATTTAACTCAACGGACCATGGACTGTCCGGACTGGTCCCAACAGTACATGAAAAATGACCCATATGTACTGATAGGATGATAAGTTCAGCGATACATACTGCCTGGAAGGACCAAAGACTGTACAGACTGGCCCATGAGGCCATGAAAAATCGACCCATACGTACTGATAGGCTGATCTGATTAGCCTTAACCGTACTGAATGAAAAGATTTAACTCAACGGACCATGGACTGTCCAAACTAGTTCCATCAGTACTTGAAACATGACCCGTACGTACTGATAGGCTGATACGATCAGCCATCCGTACTGCCTGGAAGGACCAAGGACTGTCCAGCCTGGTCCATCAGGCCACGAAAAAACGACCCATCCGTATTGATAGGCTGATATGATCATCCTTAACCGTACTGAATGGAAGGATTTAACTCAACGGACCACGGACTGTCCAGACTGCTCACAACAGTACATGAAAAATGACCCATATGTACTGATAGGCTTGTACGATCAGCCACCCGTATTGCCTGGAAGGACCAAGGACTGTCATGACTGGTCCATCAGGCCATGAAAAATTGACCCATACGTACTGATAGGCTAAAATGATAAGCATTATCCAAACTGAATAGAAAGATTTAACTCAATGGACCATGGACTATCCAGACTAGCCCCATCAGTACGTGAAAAATGACCCACACTTACTGATATGATGATACAATCAGCCATCCGCACTGCCTGGATGGACCAAGGACTGTCCAGACTGGTCCATCAGGCCGTGAAAAATCAAACCATAGGTACTGATTGGCTTATATGATCATCTTTAACCTTACATAATGGAAGGATTTAACTCAACGGACCATGGACTGTCCGGACTGGTCCCAACAGTACATGAAAAATGACCCATACGTACTGGTAGGATGATAAGTTCAGCCATCCGTACTGCATGGAAGGACCAAAGACTGTACCGACTAGCCCAAGAGGCCATGAAAAATCGACCCACACGTACTGATAGGTTGATATGATTAGCCTTATCTAATGGAAGTATTTAACTCAACGGACCATGGACTGGTCCCATCAGTTCATGAAAAATCACCCATAGGTACTGATAGGCTGGAATGATAATCCATACATACTGATAGGCTGATACGATCAGCCATCCGTACTGCCTGGATGGACCAAGGACTGTCCAGACTGGTCCATCAGGCCATGAAAAATCGACCCATACGTACTGATGGGCTGCTCTGAACACCCTTAACCGTACTGAATGGAAGGATTTAACTCAACGGACCGTGGACTGTCCGGACTGGTCCCATCAGTACATGAAAAATGACCAATACAAACTGATAGGCTGATACGATCAACCATCTGTTCTGCCTGGAAGGACCAAGGACTGTCCGGACAGGTCCATCAGGCCATGAAAATTCGACCCATATGTACTAATGGGCTGATATGAACAGCCTTAACCGTACTGAATGGAAGGATTTAACTCAACGGACCATGGACTGTCCGGACTGGTCCCATCAGTACATGAAAAATGACAATACATACTGATAGGCTAATACGATTAGCCATCCGTACTGCCTGGAAGGACCAAGGTCTGTCCAGACTGGTCCATCAGGCCATGAAAAATCAACCCATATGTACTGATAGGCTTACATAATCAGATGTAACTGTACTGAATGGAATGATTTAACTCAACGGAGCATGGACTGTCCAGAATCGTCCCATCAGTACATGAAAAATGACCCATAAGTACTGATATTATGATACAATCAGCAATCCGTACTGCCTGGATGGACAAAGGACTTTCCAGAGTGGTCCTATCAGTATAGAAAAAAGACCCATACGTACTGATATGATGGTACAATCAGCCATCCGTACTGCCTGGATGGACCAAGGACTGTCCATACTAGTCCATAAGGCATGAAAAATTGAACCATACATACTGATAGGCTGATATGATCGGCCTTAACCGTACTGAATGGAAGTTTTTAACTCAAAGGACCATGGACTGTCAAGACTGGTCCCATCAGTACATGAAAAATCACCCATATGTACTGATAGGCTGATACGATCAGCAATACAAACTGATAGGCTGATACGATCAGCCATCCATACTGACTAGATGGACCAAGGACTGTCTAGACTGGTCCATCAGGCCATGAAAAGTCAACCCATCAGTACATGAAAAATGACCCATACGTACTGATATGATTTTACGATCTGCCATCGGTACTGCCTGGATAGACCAAGGACCGTCCACACTTGTCCCATCAGTACATGAGAAATTACCCATACGTACTGATATGATGATACAATCAGCCATCCGAACTGCCTAGATGGCCCAAGGACTGTCCAGACTTGTCCATCAGGCCATGAAAAATTGACCCATATGTACTGATAGGCTGATATGATCAGCCTTAACCGTCTTGAATGGAGGTCTTTAACTCAACAGACCATGGACTGTCCAGACTGGTCCCATCAATACATGAAAAATCACCCGTATGTACTGATAGGCTGATACAATCAGCCATACGTACTGATAGGCAGATACGATCAGCCATTCGTACTGCCTGGAAGGACCAAGGACTGTCCAGACAGGTCCATCTGACCATGAAAAATCGACCCTTACGTATTGATAGGCTGATATGAACAGCCTTAACCGTACTGAATGGAAGGATTTAACTCAACGGACCATGGACTGTCCAGACTGGTCCCATCAATACATAAAAAATGACCCATGCGTACTGATAGGCTGATACGATCAACCATTCGTACTTCCTGGATGGACCAAGGACTGTCCAGACTAGTCCATCAGGCCAAGAAAAATTGACCCATACGTACTGATAGGCTGATATGATCACCCTTAACCGTACTGAATAGAAGGATATAACTCAACGGACCATGGACTATCCAGACTGGTCCCATCAGTACATGAAAAATCATACAAACGTACTGATAGGCTAATACGATCAGACATACGTACTGATCGGGTGATACGATCAGCCATCCGTACTGCCTAGATTGACAAAGGACTGTCCAGACTAGTCCATCAGGCCATGAGAAATTGACCCATACGTACTGATAGGCTGATATGAATAGCCTTAACCGTACTGAATGGAACGATTTAACTCAACGGACCATGGACTGTCAAAACTGGTCCCATCAGTACATGAAAAATGACCCATACGTACTGATATGATGAAACATTCGGCCATCCGTACTGTCTGGATGGACCAAGGACTGTCCAGACTGGTCCATCAGGCCATGAACAATTGACCCATACGTACTGATAGGCTGAAATGATCAGCCTTAACCATACTGAATGAAATTATTTAACTCAACGGACCATGGACTGTCCATATTGGTCCCATCAGTACATGAAAAATCACCCATACGTACTGATAGGCTGATACGATCAGCCATACATATTGATAGGCTGATACGATCAGCCATTCATACTTCATTGATGGACCAAGGACTGTCCAGACTGGTCTATCAGGCCAAGAAAAATCGACCCATACGTACTGATAGGCTGATATGATCAGCCTTAATTGTACTGAATGGAAGGATTTTACTCAACAGACCATGGACTGTCCGGACTGGTCCCATCAGTACATGAAAAATGACTCATACGTACTGATAGTCTAATACGATCAGCCATCCGTACTGCCTGGAAGGACCAAGGATTTTCTAGACTGGTCCATCAGGCCATGAAAAATTGACCCATACGTACTTATAGGCTAATATGATCAGCCTTAACTGAACTGGATGGAAAGATATTTAACTCAACGGACCAAGGACTGTCCAGCTTGGTCCCATTAGTACATGAAAAATGATCCATATGTACTAATAGGCTAATACGATCAGCCATCCCTTCTTCCTGGAAGGACAAGGGACTGTCCAGACAGGTCATTCAAACCATGAAAAATTGACCCTTACGTATTGATAGGCTGATATGAACAGCCTTAACTGTACTGAATGGAAGGTTTTAACTCAACGGACCATGGTCTGTCCAGACTGGTCCCATCAGTACATGAAAAATGACCCATACATACGGATATGATGAAACAATCAACCATCCGTACTGCCTGGATGGTCCAAGGACTGTCCAGACTGGTCCATCAGGCCATGAATAATTGACCCATACGTACTGATAGGCTGATATGATCAGCCTTAACCGTACTGAATGGAAGTATTTAACTCAACGGACCATGGACTGTCCAGACTGGTCCCATTAGTACATGAAAAATCAGCCCTACGAACTGATAGGCTGATACGATCAGCCATACGTACTGATAGGCTGATACACTCAGCCATTCAAACTTCCTAGATGGACCAAGGACTGTCCAGACTGATCCATCAGGCCAAGAAAAATCGACCCATACGTACTGATAGGCTGATATGATCAGCTTTAACCGTACTGAATGGAAAGATTTAACTCAACAGACCATGGACTATCCGGACTGGTCCACTCAATACATGAAAAATGACCCATACTTACTGATAGGATGGTACGATCAGCCATGCGTACTGCCTGGAAGGACCAAGGACTGTCCAGACTGGTCCATCAGGCCATGAAAAATCGACCCATACGTACTGATAGGCTGATATAAGCAGCCTTAACCGTACTGAATGGAAGTACTCAACGGACCATGTACTGTCCAGACTGGTCCCATCAGTACATGAAAAATCACCCATATGTACTGATAGGCTGATACGATCAGCAATACAAATTGATAGGCTGATACGATCAACCATTCATACTGAATGGAACGATTTAACTCAACGGACCATGGACTGTCAAAACTGGTCCCATCAATACATGAAAAATGACACATACGTACTGATATGATGAAACAATCGGCCATCCGTACTGTCTGGATGGACCAAGGACTGTCCAGACTGGTCCATCAGGCCATGAACAATTGACCCATACGTACTGATAGGCTGAAATGATCAGCCTTAACCGTACTGAATGGAATTATTTAACTCAACGGACCATGGACTGTCCATATTGGTCCCATCAGTACATGAAAAATCACCCATACGTACTGATAGGCTGATACGATCAGCCATTCGTACTTCATTGATGGACCAAGGACTGTCCAGACTGGTCCATCAGGCCAAGAAAAATCGACCCATACGTACTGATAGGCTGATATGATCAGCCTTAATTGTACTGAACGGAAGGATTTAACTCAACAGACCGTGGACTGTCCGGACTGGTCCCATCAGTACATGAAAAATGACTCATACGTACTGATAGGCTAATACGATCAGCCATCCGTACTGCCTCGAAGGACCAAGGATGGTCCAGACTGGTCCATCAGGCCATGAAAAATTGACCCATACGTACTGATAGGCTGATATGATCAGCCTTAACCGTACTGAATGGAAGTATTTAACTCAACGGACCATGGACTGTCCAGACTGGTCCCATCAGTACATGAAAAATCACCCATACGTACTGATAGGATGATACGATGCCATACATACTGATAGGCTTATATGATCAGCCATCCGTACTGCCTGGATGGACCAAGGACTGTCTAGACTGGTCCGTCAGGCCATGAAAAATCGACCCATACGTACTGATGGGCTGATATGAACAGCCTTAACCGTACTGAATGAAAGGATTTAACTTAACGGACCATGGACTGTCCGGACTGGTCCCATCCGTACTTGAAAAATGACCCCTACGTACTGATATGATGATACGATCAGAAATCCGTACTGCCTGGATGGACCAAGGACTGTCAAGAATAGTCCATCAGGTTATGAAAAATCGACCCATACGTACTGATAGGCTGATGTGAACAGCCTTAACGTACTCAATGGACGGATTTAACTCAACAGACCATGGACTATTCAAATTAGTCCCATCAGTACATGAAAAATAACCCATACGTACTGATATGATGATACTATGAGCCATCCGTACTGCCAAGATGGACCAAGGACTGTCCAAACTGGTCCATCGGGTCTTGAAAAATCAACCCATACGTACTGATAAGCTTATATGTCATCCTTAACCGTACTGAATGGAAGGATTTAACCCAACGGACCATGGACTGTCCAGACTGGTCCCATTAGTACATTAAAATTGACCCATAACTACTGATATGATGATACGATCAGCCATCCGTACTACCTGGATGGACCAAGGACTGTCCAGACAGGTCCCATCAGTACATGAAAAATGACCCATATGTACTGATATGATGATACGATCAGCAATCTGTACCGCCTGGATGGACCAAGGACTGTCCAGACTGGTCCATCACGCCATGAAAAATTGACCCATACGTACTGATAGGTTTATATGATCAGCCTTAGCCATACTGAATGGAAGTATTTAACTCAACGGACCATGGACTGTCTAGACTGGTCCCATCAGTACATGAAAAATCACCCATACACATTGATAGGCTGATACGATAAGCCATACATACTGAAAGGCTGATACGATCAGCCATCCGTACTGCCTGGATGGAACAAGTACTGTCCAGACTGGTCCATCAGGCCATGAAAAATCAACCCATATGTACTGATGGGCTGATCTGAACAGGCTTAACCGTACTGAATGGTAGGATTTAACTCAACGAACCATGGACTGTCCGGACTGGTCCCATCAGTACATGAAAAATGACCAATACAAACTGATAGGCTGATACGATCAGCCATCCGTACTGCCTGGAAGGACCAAGGACTGTCCAGACTGGTCCATCAGGCCATGAAAAATTGACCCATACGTACTGATACGTGGATATGATCAGCCTTATCTGTACTGAATGGTTGGATTTAACTCAACGGACCATGAACTCTCCACACTGATCCCATCAGTACATGAAAAATGACCCATACGTACTGATATGATGATACTATCAGCCATCCGTACCGCCTGGATGGACCAAGGACTGTCCAAACTGGTCCATAGGGCCATGAAAAATCAACCCATATGTACTGATAGGCTTACATAATCAGATGTCACCGTACTGAATGGAAGGATTTAACTCAAGGGACCATGGACTGTCCTGACTCATCCCATCAGTACATGAAAAATGATCCATAAGTACTGATATTATGATACAATCAGCAATCCGTACTGCCTGGATGGACAAAGGACTTTCCAGAATGGTCCCATCAGTACAGAAAAATACCCATACGTGATATGATGATACGATCAGCCATCCGTACTGCCTGGATGGACCAAGGACTGTCCATACTAGTCCATCAGGCCATGAAAAATTGAACCATACTTACTGATAGGCTGATATGATCAGCCTTAACCATACTGAATGGAAGTATTTAACTCAAAGGACCATGGACTGTCTAAACTGGTCCCATCAGTACATGAATAATCACCCATATGTATTGATAGGCTGATACGATCAACAATACGTACCTATAGGCTGATACGATCAGCCATCCGTACTGCCTGGATGGACTATGGACTGTCCAGACTGGTCCATCAGGCCATGAAAAGTCTAACCATACGTACTGATTTGCTGATATGATCAGCCTTGTCCGTACTGAATAGAAAGATTTAACTCAACGGACTATGGACTGTCCAGACTGGTCCCACCAGTGCATGAAAAATTACCCATACGTACTGATATGATTATACGATCAGCCATCCGTACTGCCTGGATGGACCAAGGACCGTCCACACTTGTCCCATCAGTACATGAAAAATGACCCACACGTACTGCTATAATGATACAATCAGCAATCCATATTGCCTGGATGGGCCAAGGACTGTCCAGACTGGTCCATCAGGCCATAAAAATTTGACCCATACGTACTGATAGGCTGATATGATCAACCTTAACCGTCTTGAATGGAGGTATTTAACTCAACGGACCATGGACTCTCCAGACTGGTCCCATCAGTACATGAAAAATCACTCATGCGTACTGATAGGCTGATACGATCAGCCATACGTACTTATAGGCTGATACGATCAGCCATCCCTACTGCATGGATGGAACAAGGACTGTCCATACTGGTCCATCAGGCCATGAAAAATTGACCCAGACAGAAGGATAGGCTGATATGATAAGCCTTGTCCGTCCTGAATGAAGGATTTAACTCAACGGACCATGGACTTTCCAGACTGGTCCCATCAGTACCAAAATAATGACACATAAGTACTGATATTATGATACGATCAGCCATCCGTACTGCCTGGATGGACAAAGGACTTTCCAGACAGGTCCCATCAGTACATAAAACGAGACCCATATGTACTGATATGATGATACGATAAACCATTCGTACTGCCTGGATGGACCAAGGACTGTCCAGACTGGTCCATCAGGCCATGAAAAATTGAACCATACGTACTGATAGTCTGATATGATCAGCCTTAACCGTAGTGAATGGAAGTTTTTAACTCAAAGGACCATGGACTGTCAAGACTGGTCCCATCAGTACATGAAAAATCACCCATACGTACTGATAGGCTGATACGATCAGCAATACGTACTGATAGGCTGATACGATCAGCCATCCATACTGACTAGATGGACCAAGGACTGTCAAGACTGGTCCATCATGCCATGAAAAGTCGACCCATACGTACTAATAGGTTGATATGATCAGCCTTGTCCGCACAGAATGGAAGGATTTAACTCAACGGACCATGGACTGTCCAGAATGGTCCCATCAGTACATGAAAAATGACCCATACGTACTGATATGATTATACGATCAGCCATCCGTACTGCCTGGATGGACTAAGGACCGTCCACACTTGTCCCATCAGTACATGAAAAATGACCCATACGTAGTGATATGATGAAACAATCAGCCATCCGTACTGCCTGGATGGCCCAAGGACTGTCCAGACTTGTCCATCAGGCCATGAAAAATTGACCCATACGTACTGATAGGCTGATATGATCAACCTTAACCGTCTTGAATGGAGGTATTTAACTCAATAGACCATGGATTGTCCAGACTGGTCCCATCAGTACATGAAAAATCACCCGTACGTACTGATAGGCTGATACAATCAGCCATATGTACTGATAGGCTGATACAATCAGCCATACGTACTGATAGGCTGATACGATCAGCCATTCGTACTGCCTAGAAGGACCAAAGAATGTCCAGACAGGTCCATCAGACCATGAAAAATTGACCCTCTCGTACTGATATGCTGATATGATCAACCTTAACCGTCTTGAATGGAGGTATTCAACTCAATAGACCATGGACTGTCCAGACTGGTCCCATCAGTACATGAAAAATCACCCGTACGTACTGATAGGCTGATACAATCAGCCATACGTACTGATAGGCTGATACAATCTGCCATACGTACTGATAGGCTGATACGATCAGCCACTCGTACTGCTTGGAAGGACCAAGGACTGTCCAGACTGGTCCATCAGGCAAAAAAAAATCGACCCATACATACTGATAGGCTGATATGATCAGCCTTAACCGTACTGAATGGAAGGATTTAACTCAACGGACCATGGACTGTCCGGACTGGTCCCATCAGTACATGAAAAATGACTCATACGTATTGATAGGCTAATACGATCAGCCATCAATACTGCCTGGAGGGACCAAGGATTGGCCAGACTGGTCCATCAGGCCATGAAAAATCGACCCATACGTACTGATAGGCTGATATGATCACCCTTAAAAGTACTGAATGGAAGGATATAACTCAACGGACCATGGACTGTCCAGACTTGTCCCATCAGTACATGAAAAATCACCCAAACGTACTGATAGGTTAATACGATCAAACATACGTACTGATAGGCTGATACAATCAGCCATCCGTACTGCCTGGATGGACAAAGGACTGTCCAGACTAGTCCATCAGGCCATGAAAAATTGACCCATACATACTGATAGGCTGATATGAATAGCCTTAACCGTACTGAATGGAAGGATTTAAGTCAACGGACCATGGACTGTCCAGACTTGTCCCATCAATACATGAAAAATGACCCATATATACTGATATGATGAAACAATCAGCCATCCGTACTGTCAGGATGGACCAAGGACTGTCCAGACTGGTCCATCAGGCCAAGAAAAATCGACCCATACGTACTGATAGGCTGCTATGATCAGCTTTAATTGTACTGAATGGAAGGATTTAACTCAACGGACCATGGACTGTCCGGACTGGTCCCATCAGTACATGAAAAATGACTCATACGTACTGATAGGCTAATACGATCAGCCATCCGTACTGCCTGGAAGGACCAAGGATTGTCCAGACTGGTCCATCAGGACAAGAAAAATCGACCCATACGTATTTATAGGCTAATATGATCAGCCATAACCAAACTGGATGGAAAGATATTTAACTCAACCGACCAAGGACTGTCCAGTCTGGTCCCATTAGTACATGAAAAATGATCCATACGTACTAATAGGCTAATACGATCAGCCATCCCTACTTCCTGGAGGGACCAAGGACTGTCCAGACATGTCATTCAGACCATGAAAAATCGACCCTTACGTATTGATAGGCTGATATGAACAGCCTTAACCGTACTGAATGGAAGGATTTAACTCAACGGACCATGGACTGTCCAGACTGGTCCCATCAGTAGATGAAAAACGACCAATACGTATTGATAGGTTGATACGATCAGCCATACATACTGATAGGCTGATACGATCAGCCATCCGTACTTCCTGGATGGACCAAGGACTGTCAAGACTGGTCCAATCAGTACATGAAAACTGACCCATAAGTACTATTATAATGATACGATAAGCCGTCCGTACTGCCTGGATGGACCAAGGACTGTCAATATACGTCCCATCAGTACTTGAAAAATGACCCCTACGTACTGATATGATGATACGATCAGAAATCCGTACTGCCTGGATGGACCAAGGACTGTCAAGAATAGTCCATCAGGTTATGAAAAATCGACCCATACGTACTGATAGGCTGAGGTGAACAGCCTTAACGTACTCAATGGAAGGATTTAACTCAACAGACCATGGACTGTTCAAATTAGTCCCATCAGTACATGAAAAATAACCCATACGTACTGATATGATGATACTATGAGCCATCCGTACTGCCAAGATGGACCAAGGACTGTCCAAACTGGTCCATCGGGCCTTGAAAAATCAACCCATACGTACCGATAAGCTTATATGTCAGCCTTAACCGTACTGAATGGAAGGATTTAACTCAACAGACCATGGACTGTCCAGACTGGTCCCATCAGTACATTAAAAATGACCCATAACTACTGATATGATGATACGATCAGCCATCCGTACTACCTGGATGGACCAAGGACTGTCCAGACAGGTCCCATCAGTACATGAAAAATGACCCATATGTACTGATATGATGATACGATCAGCAATCTGTACTGCCTGGATGGACCAAGGACTATCCAGACTGGTCCATCAAGCCATGAAAATTTTACCCATACGTACTGAAAGGTTTATAGGATCAGCCTTAGCCATACTGAATGGAAGTATTTAACTGAACGGACCATGGACTGTCCAGACTGGTCCCATCAGTACATGAAAAATCACCCAGACGTACTGATAGGCTGATACGATAAGTCATACATACTGAAAGGCTGATACGATCAGCCATCCGTACTGCCTGGATGGAACAAGTACTGTCCAGAATGGTCCATCAGGCCATGAAAAATCGACCCATACGTAGTGATGGGCTGATCTGAACAGGCTTAACCGTACTGAATGGTAGGATTTAACTCAACGAACCATGGACTGTCCGGACTGGTCCCATCAGTACATGAAAAATGACCAATACAAACTGATAGGCTGATACGATCAGCCATCCGTACTGCCTGGAAGGACCAAGGACTGTCCAGACTGGTCCATCAAGCCATGAAAAATCGACCCATACGTACTGATACGCTGATATGATCAGCCTTATCTATACTGAATGGTTGGATTTAACTCAACGGACCATGAACTCTCCACACTGGTCCCATCAGTACATGAAAAATGACCCATACGTACTGATATAATGATATTATCAGCCATCCGTACTGCCTGGATGGACCAAGGACTGTCCAAACTGGTCCATCAGGCCATGAAAAATCAACCCATATGTACTGATAGGCTTACATAATCAGATGTCACCGTACTGAATGGAAGGATTTAACTCAACGGACCATGGACTGTCCAGACTCATCCCATCAGTACATGAAAAATGACCCATAAGTACTGATATTATGATACAATCAGCAATCCGTACTGCCTGGATGGACAAAGGACTTTCCAGAATGGTCCCATCAGTACAGAAAAAAGACCCATACGTGATATGATGATACGATCAGCCATCCGTACTGCCTGGATGGACCAAGGACTGTCCATACTAGTCCATCAGGCCATGAAAAATTGAACCATACGTACTGATAGGCTGATATGATCAGCCTTAACCATACTGAATGGAAGTATTTAACTCAAAGGACCATGGACTGTCCAGACTGGTCCCATCAGTACATGAAAAATCACCCATACGTACTGATAAGCTGATACGATCAGCAATACGTACCTATAGGGTGATACGATCAGCCATCTGTACTGCCTGGATGGACCATGGGCTGTCTAGACTGGTCCATCAGGCCATGAAAAGTCGAACCATACGTACTGATAGGCTGATATGATCAGCCTTGTCCGTACTGAATAGAAAGATTTAACTCAACAGACTATGGACTGTCCAGACTGGTCCCACCAGTGCATGAAAAATGACCCATACGTACTGATATGATTATACGATCAGCCATCCGTACTGCCTGGATGGACCAAGGACCGTCCACACTTGTCCCATCAGTACATGAAAAATGACCCATACGTACTGATATAATGATACAATCAGCCATCCATACTGCCTGGATGGGCCAAGAACTGTCNGAATAGAAAGATTTAACTCAACAGACTATGGACTGTCCAGACTGGTCCCACCAGTGCATGAAAAATGACCCATACGTACTGATATGATTATACGATCAGCCATCCGTACTGCCTGGATGGACCAAGGACCGTCCACACTTGTCCCATCAGTACATGAAAAATGACCCATACGTACTGATATAATGATACAATCAGCCATCCATACTGCCTGGATGGGCCAAGAACTGTCCAGACTGGTCCATCAAGCCATGAAAATTTGACCCATACGTACTGATAGGCTGATATGATCAACCTTAACCGTCTTGAATGGAGTTATTTAACTCAATGGACCATGGACTCTCCAGACTGGTCCCATCAGTACATGAAAAATCACTCATGCGTACTGATAGGCTGATACGATCAGCCATACGTATTTATAGGCTGATACGATCAGCCATCCCTACTGCATGGATGGAACAAGGACTGTCCATACTGGTCCATCAGGCCATGAAAAATTGACCCAGACGTAAGGATAGGCTGATATGATAAGCCTTGTCCGTCCTGAATGAAGGATTTAACTCAACGGACCATGGACTTTATAGACTTGTCCCATCAGTACAAAAAAATTGACACATAAGTACTTATATTATGATACGATCAGCCATCCGTACTGCCTGGATGGACAAAGGACTTTCCAAACTGGTCCCATCAGTACACAAAACAAGACTCATATGTACTGATATGATGATACGATAAGCCATTCGTACTGCCTGGATGGACCAAGGACTGTCCAGACTGGTCCATCAGGCCATGAAAAATTGAACCATACGTACTGATAGTCTGATATGATCAGCCTTAACCGTACTGAATGGAAGTTTTAACTCAAAAGACCATGGACTGTCAAGACTGGTCCAATCAGTACATGAAAAATCACCCATACGTACTGATAGGCTGATACGATCAGCAATACGTACTGATAGGCTGATACGATCAGCAATACGTACTGATAGGCTTATACGATCAGCCATCCATACTGACTAGATGGACCAAGGACTGTCAAGACTGGTCCATCAAGCCATGAAAAGTCGACCCATACGTACTAATAGGTTGATATGATCAGCCTTGTTCGCACTGAATGGAAGGATTTAACTCAACGGACCATGGACTGTCCAGAATGGTCCCATCAGTACATGAAAAATGACCCATACGTAGTGATATGATGATACAATCAGCCATCCGTACTGCCTGGATGGGCCAAGGACTGTCCAGACTTGTCCATCAGGCCATGAAAAATTGACCCATACGTACTGATAGGCTGATATGATCAACCTTAACCGTCTTGAATGGAGGTATTTAACTCAATAGACCATGGACTGTCCAGATTGGTCCCATCAGTACATGAAAAATCACCCGTACGTACAGATAGGCTGATACAATCAGCCATATGTACTGATAGGCTGATACAATCAGCCATACCTACTGATAGGCTGATACGATCAGCCATTCGTACTGCCTGGAAGGACCAAAGAATGTCCAGACAGGTCCATAGGACCATGAAAAATTGACCCATACGTACTGATATACTGATATGATCAACCTTAACCGTCTTGAATGGAGGTATTTAACTCAATAGACCATGGACTGTCCAGACTGGTCCCATCAGTACATGAAAAATCACCCGTACGTACTGATAGGCTGATACAATCAGCCATATGTACTGATAGGCTGATACAATCAGCCATACGTACTGATAGGCTGATATGATAAGCCACTCGTACTGCCCAGAAGGACCAAAGAATGTCTAGACAGGTCCATCAGACCATGAAAAATCAACCCATACGTACTGATATATTGATATGATCAACCTTAACCGTCTTGAATGGAGGTATTTAACTCAATAGACCATGGACTGTCCAGACTGGTCCCATCAGTACATGAAAAATCACCCGTACGTACTGAGGCTGATACAATCAGCCATACGTACTGATAGGCTGATACGATCAGCCGTACATACTGATAGGCTGATACGATCAGCCATTCGTACTGATTGGAAGGACCAAAGACTGTCCAGACTGGTCCATCAGGCCAAAAAAAATCGACCCATACATACTGATAGGCTGATATGATCAGCCTTAACCGTACTGAATGGAAGGATTTAACTCAACGGACCATGGACTGTCCGGACTGGTCCCATCAGTACATGAAAAATGACTCATACGTACTGATAGGTTAATACGATCAGCCATCAGTACTGCCTGGAGGGACCAAGGACTGGCCAGACTGGTCCATCAGGCCATGAAAAATCGACCCATACGTACTGATAGGCTGATATGATCACCCTTACCCATACTGAATGGAAGGATATAACTCAACGGACCATGGACTGTCCAGACTTGTCCCATCAGTACATGAAAAATCACCCAAACGTACTGATAGGTTAATACGATCAAACATACGTACTGATAGGCTGATACGATCAGCCATCCGTACTGCATGGATGGACAAAGGACTGTTCAGACTAGTCCATCAGGCCATGAAAAATTGACCCATACGTACTGATAGACTGATATGAATAGCCTTAACCGTATTGAATGGAAGGATTTAAGTCAACGGACCATGGCATGTCCAGACTTGTCCCATCAATACATGAAAAATGACCCATACATACTGATATGATGAAACAATCAGCCATCCGTACTGTCTGGATGGACCAAGGACTGTCCAGACTGGTCCATCAGGCCAAGAAAAATCGACCCATACGTACTGATAGGCTGCTATGATCAGCTTTAATTGTACTGAATGGAAGGATTTAACTCAACGGACCATGGACTGTCCGGACAGGTCCCATCAGTACATGAAAAATGACTCATACTTACTAATAGGCTAATACGATCAGCCATCTGTACTGCCTGGAAGGACCAAGGATTGTCCAGACTGGTCCATCAGGACAAGAAAAATCAACCCATTCGTACTTATAGGCTAATATGATCAGCCATAACCGAACTGGATGGAAAGATATTTAACTCAACGGACCAAGGACTGTCCAGACTGGTCCCATTAGTACATGAAAAATGATCCATACATACTAATAGGCTAATACGATCAGCCATCCCTACTTTCTGGAAGGACCAAGGACTGTCCAGACATGTCATTCAGACCATGAAAAATCGACCCTTACGTATTGATAGGCTGATATGAACAGACTTAACCATACTGAATGGAAGGATTTAACTTAACGAACCATGGACTGTCCAGACTGGTCCCATCAGTACATGAAAAATGCCCCATACGTACGAATATGATGAAAAAATCAGCCATCCGTACTGCCTGGATGGTCCAAGGACTGTCCAGACTGGTGCATTAGGCCATGTATAATTGACCCATACGTACTGATAGGCTGATATGATCAGCCTTAACCGTACTGAATGGAAGTATTTAACTCAACGGACCATGGACTGTCCAGACTGGTCCCATCAGTACATGAAAAATAACCCCTACGTACTGATAGGCTGATACGATCAGCCATACGTACTGATAGGCTGATACAATCAGCCATTCGTACTTCCTGGATGGACCAAGGACTGTCCAGACTGGTCCATCAAGCCAAGAAAAATCGACCCATACGTACTGATAGGCTGATATGATCAGCCTTAACTGTACTGAATGGAAAGATTTAACTCAACGGACCATCGACTGTCCGGACTGGTCCCATCAATACATGAAAATGACTCATACATACTGATAGGCTAATACGATAAGCCATCCGTACTGCCTGAAAGGACCAAGGATTTTCCAGACTGGTCCCATCAGTACATGAAAAATCACCCATACGTACTGATAGGCTGATACGATCAGCAATACGTACCTATAGGCTGGTACGATCAGCCATCTGTACTGCCTGGATGGACCATGGGCTGTCTAGACTGGTCCATCAGGCCATGAAAAGTCGAACCATACGTACTGATAGGATGATATGATCAGCCTTGTCCGTACTAGAATAGAAAGATTTAACTCAACAGACTATGGACTGTCCAGACTGGTCCCACCAGTGCATGAAAAATGACCCATACGTACTGATATGATTATACGATCAGCCATCCGTACTGCCTGGATGGACCAAGGACCGTCCACACTTGTCCCATCAGTACATGAAAAATGACCCATACGTACTGATATAATGATACAATCAGCCATCCATACTGCCTGGATGGGCCAAGAACTGTCCAGACTGGTCCATCAAGCCATGAAAATTTGACCCATACGTACTGATAGGCTGATATGATCA
>MU106627.1:87942-100057 GCA_012274485.2 Sinapis alba
GGTCCCATCAGTACATGAAAAATGACTCATACTTACTAATAGGCTAATACGATCAGCCATCTGTACTGCCTGGAAGGACCAAGGATTGTCCAGACTGGTCCATCAGGACAAGAAAAATCAACCCATTCGTACTTATAGGCTAATATGATCAGCCATAACCGAACTGGATGGAAAGATATTTAACTCAACGGACCAAGGACTGTCCAGACTGGTCCCATTAGTACATGAAAAATGATCCATACATACTAATAGGCTAATACGATCAGCCATCCCTACTTTCTGGAAGGACCAAGGACTGTCCAGACATGTCATTCAGACCATGAAAAATCGACCCTTACGTATTGATAGGCTGATATGAACAGACTTAACCGTACTGAATGGAAGGATTTAACTTAACGAACCATGGACT
Source organism: Sinapis alba (assembly GCA_012274485.2). NCBI lineage: Eukaryota > Viridiplantae > Streptophyta > Magnoliopsida > Brassicales > Brassicaceae > Sinapis > Sinapis alba. Next base: position 88,352 of record MU106627.1, read on the forward strand.
GTCCAGACTGGTCCCATCAGTACATGAAAAATGCCCCATACGTACGGATATGATGAAACAATCAGCCATCCGTACTGCCTGGATGGTCCAAGGACTGTCCAGACTGGTGCATCAGGCCATGTATAATTGACCCATACGCACTGATAGGCTGATATGATCAGCCTTAACCGTACTGAATGGAAGTATTTAACTCAACGGACCATGGACTGTCCAGACTGGTCCCATCAGTACATGAAAAATCACCCCTACGTACTGATAGGCTGATACGATCAGCCATACGTACTGATAGGCTGATACAATCAGCCGTTCGTACTTCCTGGATGGACCAAGGACTGTCCAGACTGGTCCATCAAGCCAAGAAAAATCGACCCATACGTACTGATAGGCTGATATGATCAGCCTTAACTGTACTGAATGGAAAGATTTAACTCAACGGACCATCGACTGTCCGGACTGGTCCCATCAATACATGAAAATGACTCATACATACTGATAGGCTAATACGATAAGCCATCCGTACTGCCTGAAAGGACCAAGGATTGTCCAGACTTGTCCATTAGGCCATGAAAAATCTACCCATATGTACTGATAGGCTAATATGATCGGCCTTAACCGAACTGAATGGAAAGATATATAACTCAACGGACTATGGACTGTCCAGACTGGTCCCATTAGTACATGAAAAATGATCCATACGTACTGATAGGCTAATACGATCAGCCATATGTACTGATAGGCTGATATGATCATCTATCCGTACTGCCTGGAAGGACAAAGGACTGTCCAGACTGGTCCATCAGTACATATGATCAGCCTTAACCAAACTGATAGGCGAATACGATCAGCCATCCCTACTTCCTCGAAGGACCAAGGACTGTCCAGACAGGTCCATCAGACCATTAAAAATCGACCATTATGTATTGATAGGCTGATATGAACAGCCTTAACCGTACTGAATGGAAGGATTTAATTCAACGGACCATGGACTGTCCAGACTGGTCCCATCAGTACATGAAAATTGACCCATACGTACTGATATGATGAAACAATCAGCCATCCGTACTGTCTGGATGGACCAAGGAATGTCCAGACTGGTCCATCAGGCCATGAATAATTGATCCATACATACTGATAGGCTGATATGATCAGCCTTAACCGTACTGAATGGAAGTATTTGATTCAATAGACCATGGACTGTCCAGACTGGTCCCATCAGCACATGAAAAATCACCCATACATACTGATAGGCTGATACGATCAGCCATCCGTACTGCCTGGATGGACAAAAGACTGTCCGGACCGGTCCATCAGGCCATGAAAAATAGACCCATACGTACTGATAGGCTGATATGAATAGCCTTAACCGTACTGAATGGAAGGATTTAACTCAACGGACCATGGACTGTCCGGACTGGTCCTATCAGTACATGAAAAATGACCAATACATATTGATAGGCTGATACGATCAGCTATCCGTACAGCCTGGAAGGACCAAGGATTGTCCAGACTGGTCCATCAGGCCATGAAAAATCGACCCATACGTACTGATACGCTGATATGGTCGGCCTTATTTGTACTGAATGGAAGGATTTTACTCAACGGACTATGGACTATCCAGACTGGTCCCATCAGTATATCAAAAATAACCCATACGTACTGATATGATGATACAATCAGCCATCCGTACTGCCTGGAAAGACCAAGGACTGTCCAGACTGGTCCATCAGGCCATGAAAAATCGACTCATACGTACTGATAGGCTGAAATGATAAGCCTTATCCAAACTGAATGGGAGGATTTAACTCAACGGATCATGGAGTGTCAGGACTGGTCCAATCAGTACATGAAAAATGACGCATACATACTGATAGTCTGATTTGATCAGCCATCCGTACTGCCTAGAAGGACCAAGGATTGTCCAGACTGGTCCATCAGGCCATGAAAAATTGACCCATACATACTGAGAGGCTTATATGATCAGCCTTATCGGTACTGAATGGAAGGATATAACTCAACGGACCATGGACTGTCCAGACTGGTCCCATCAGTACATGAAAAATCACCCAAACGTACTGATAGGCTAATACGATCAGCCATACGTACTGATAGGCTGATACGATCAGCCATCCATACTGCCTGGATGGACATAAGACTATCCAGACTGGTCCATCAGGCCATGAAAAATCGACCCATACGTACTGATAGGCTGATATGAATAGCCTTAACCGTACTGAATGGAAGGATTTATCTCAACGGACCATGGACAGTCCGGAGTGGTCCCATCAGTACATGAAAAATAACCACTACGTACTGATAGGCTGATAAGATCAGCCATATGTACTGCCTGGAAGGACCAAGGATTGTCCAGACTGGTCCATCAGGACAAGAAAAATCGACCCATACGTACTTATAGGCTAATATGATCAGCCATAACCGAACTGGATGGAAAGATATTTAACTTAACGGACCAAGGACTGTCCAGACTGGTCCCATTAGTACATAAAAAATGATCCATACGTACTAATAGGCTAATACGATCAGCCATCCCTACTTTCTGGAAGGACCAAGGACTGTCCAGACATGTCATTCAGACCATGAAAAATCGACCCTTACATATTGATAGGCTGATATGAACAGACTTAACCGTACTGAATGGAAGGATTTAACTCAACGAACCATGGACTGTCCAGACTGGTCCCATCAGTACATGAAAAATGCCCCATACGTACGGATCTGATGAAACAATCAGCCATCCGTACTGCCTGGATGGTCCAAGGACTGTCCAGACTGGTCCATCAAGCCATGTATAATTGACCCATACGTACTGATAGGCTGATATGATCAGCCTTAACCGTACTGAATGGAAGTATTTAACTCAACGGACCATGGACTGTCCAGACTGGTCCCATCAGTACATGAAAAATCACCCCTACGTATTGATAGGCTGATACGATCAGCCATACGTACTGATAGGCTGATACGATCAGCCATCCATACTGCCTGGATGGACATAGGACTATCCAGACTGGTCCATCAGGCCATGAAAAATCGACCCATACGTACTGATAGGCTGATATGAATAGCCTTAACCGTACTGAATGGAAGGATTTATCTCAACGGACCATGGACTGTCCGGACTGGTCCCATCAGTACATGAAAAATAACCACTACGTACTGATAGGCTGATACGATCAGCCATCTGTACTTCCTGGAAGGACCAAGGATTGTCCATACTGGTCCATCAGGCCATGAAAAATTGACCCATACGTATTGATACGCTGATATGATCAGCCTTATCTGTACTTAATGGAAAAATTTAACTCAACGGACCATGGACTGTCCAAACTGGTCCCATCAGTACATGAAAAATGACCCATACGTACTGATATGATGATACTATCAGCCATCCTTACTGCTTGGATGGACAAAGTACTGTCCAAACTGGTCCATCAGGCCATGAAAAATCAACCCATATGTACTGATTGGCTTATATGATCAGCCTTAACCGAACTGAATGGAAGGATTTAACTCAACGGACCATGGACTGTCCAGACTGGTCCCATCAGTACATGAAAAATGACACATATGTACTGATATGATGATACTATCAGCCATCCTTACTGCTTGGATGGACAAAGTACTGTCCAAACTGGTCCATCCGGCCATGAAAAATCAACCCATACGTACTGATTGGCTTATATGATCAGCCTTAACCGTACTGAATGGAAGGATTTAACTCAACGGACCATGGACTGTCCAGACTGGTCCCATCAGTACATGAAAAATGACCCATACGTACGGATATGATGAAACAATCAGCCATCTGTACTGCCTGGATGGTCCAAGGACTGTCCAGACTGGTCCATCAGGCCATGATTAATTGACCCATACGTACTGATAGGCTGATATGATCTGCCTTAACCGTACTGAATGGAAGTATTTAACTCAACGGACCATGGACTGTCCAGACTGGTTCCATCAGTACATGAAAAATCACCCCAACGTACTGATAGGCTGATACGATCAGCCATACGTACTGATAGGCTGATACAATCAGCTATTTGTACTTCCTGGATAGACCAAGGACTGTCCAGACTGGTCCATCAGGCCAAGAAAAATCGACCCATACGTACTGATAGGCTGATATGATCAGCCTTAACCGTACTGAATGGAAAGATTTACCTCAACGGACCATGGACTGTCCGGACTGGTCCCATCAATACATGAAAAATGACTCATACGTACTGATAGGCTAATACGATCAGCCATCCGTACTGCCTGGAAGGACCAAGGATTGTCCAGACTGGTCCATCAGGACAAGAAAAATCGACCTATACGTACTTACAAGCTAATATGATCAGCCATAACCGAACTGGATGGAAAGATATTTAACTCAACGGACCAAGGACTGTCCAAACTGGTCCCATTAGTACATGAAAAATGATCCATACGTACTAATAGGCTAATACGATCAGCCATCCCTACTTCCTAGAAGGACCAAGGACTTTCCAGACATGTCATTCAGACCATGAAAAATCGACCCTATCGTATTGATAGGCTGATATGAACAGCCTTAACCGTACTGAATTGAAGGATTTAACTAAACGGACCATGGACTGTCCAAACTGGTCCCATCAGTACATGAAAAATGACCCATACGTACGGATATAATGAAACAATCAGCCATCCGTACTGCCTGGATGGTCCAAAGACTGTCCAGACTGGTCCATCAGGCCATGAATAATTGACCCATACGTACTGATAGGCTGATATGATCAGCCTTAACCGTAATGAATGGAAGTATTTAACTCAACGGACCATGGACTGTCCAGACTCGTCCCATCAGTACATGAAAAATCACCCCTACGTACTGATAGGCTGATACGATCAGCCATACGTACTGATAGGCTGATACAATCAGCCATTCATACTTCCTGGATGGACCAAGGACTGTCCAGACTGGTCCGTCAGGCTAAGAAAAATCGACCCATACGTACTGATAGGCTGATATGATCAGCCTTAACTGTACTGAATTTAAAGATTTAACTCAACGGACCATCAACTGTCCGGACTGGTCCCATCAATACATGAAAAAAGACTCATACGTACTGATAGGCTTATACGATAAGCTATCCGTACTGCCTGAAAGGACCAAGGATTGTCCAGACTGGTCCATCAGGCCATGAAATATCGACCCATACGTACTGATAGGCTAATATGATCGGCCTTAACCGAACTGAATGGAAAGATATTTAACTCAACGGACTATGGACTGTCCAGACTGGTCCCATTAGTACATGAAAAATGATCCATACGTACTGATAGGCTAATACGATCAGCCATATGTACTGATAGGCTGAAACGATCATATATCCGTACTGCGTGGATGGACAAAGGATTGTCCAGACTGGTCCATCAGTACATATGATTAGCCTTAACCAAACTGATAGGCGAATACGATCAGCCATCCCTACTGCCTGGAAGGACCAAGGACTGTCCAGACAGGTCCATCAGACCATGAAAAATCGACCATTACGTATTGATAGGCTGATATGAAACAGCCTTAACCGTACTGAATGGAAGGATTTAATTCAACGGACCATGGACTGTCCAGACGGGTCCCATCAGTACATGAAAAATGACCCATACGTACTGATATGATGAAATAATCAGCCATCCGTACTGTCTGGATGGACCAAGGAATGTCCAGACTGGTCCATCAGGCCATGAATAATAGACCCATACGTACTGATAGGCTGATATGATCAGCCTTAACCGTACTGAATGGAAGTATTTAACTCAACGGACCATGGACTGTCCAGTCTGGTCCCATTAGTACATGAAAAATCACCCATACGTACTGATAGGCTGATAAGATCAGCCATACATACTGATAGGCTGATACGATCAGCCATCCGTACTGCCTGGATGGACAAAGGACTGTCCATACCGGTCCATCAGACCATAAAAATAGACCCATACGTATTGATAGGCTGATATGAATAGCCTTAACCGTACTGAATGGAAGGATTTAACTCAACGGACCATGGACTGTCCGTACTGGTCCTATCAGTACATTAAAAATGACCAATACATACTGATAGGCTGATACGATCAGCTATCCGTACTGCTGGGATGGACCAAGGACTGTCCAGACTGGTCCATCAGGCCATTAAAAATGGACCCATACGTACTGATATGATGATACTTATGGGTGATTTTTCATGTACTGATGGGACTATCCAGACTGGTCCCATCAGTACATCCAAAATAACCCATACGTACTGATATGATGATACTATCAGCCATCCGTACTGCCTGGATGGACCAAGGACTGTCCAAACTGGTCCATCAGGCCATGAAAAATAGACCCATACGTACTGATAAGATGATATGATCAGCCTTAACCGTACTGAATGGAAGAATATAACTCAACGGACCATGGACAGTCCGTACTGGTCCCATCAGTACATTAAAAATGACCCATACGTACTGATAGGCTGATACGATCAGCCATTTGTACTGCTGGGATGGACCAAGGACTGTCCAGACTGGTCCATCAGGCCATTAAAAATGGACCCATACGGACTGATAGGCTGAGTTGGTAAGCCTTATCCGTACTGAATGGAAGGATTTATCCAAACAGTACATGAAAAATGACCCATACGTTCTATTAGGCTGATACAATCAACCATCCGTACTGCCTGGAAAGACCAAGGACTGTCCAGACTGGTCCATCAGGCCATGAAAAATCGACTCATACGTACTGATAGGCTGAAATGATAAGCCTTATCCAAACTGAATGGGAGGATTTAACCCAACGGATCATGGAGTGTCTGGACTGGTCATTTCAGTACATAAAAAATGACATATACATACTGATAGTCTGATTTGATCAGCAATCCGTACTGCCTGGAAGGACCAAGGATTGTCCAGACTGGTCCATCAGGCCATGAAAAATTGACCCATACATAGTGAGAGGCTTATATGATCATCCTTATCCGTACTGAATGGAAGAATCTAACTCAACGGACCATGGACTGTCCAGACTGGTCCCATCAGTACATCAAAAATCACCCAAACGTATTGATAGGCTCATACGATCAGCCATACTTACTGATAGGCTGATACGATCAGCCATCCATACTGCCTGGATGGACATAAGACTATCCAGACTGGTCCATCAGGCCATGAAAAATCGACCCATACGTACTGATAGGCTGATATGAATAGCCTTAACCGTACTGAATGGAAGGATTTATCTCAACGGACCATGGACTGTCCGGACTGGTCCCATCAGTACATGAAAAATAACCACTACGTACTGATAGGCTGATACGATCAGCCATCTGTACTGCCTGGAAGGACCAAGGATTTTCCATACTGGTCCATCCGGCAATGAAAAATTGACCCATACGTATTGATACGCTTATATGATCAGCCTTATCTGTACTTAATGGAAAAATTTAAGTCAACGGACCATGGACTATCCAAACTGGTCCCATCAGTACCTGAAAAATGACCCATACGTACGGATATGATGAAACAATCAGCCATCCGTACTGCCTGGATGGTCCAAGGACTGTCCAGACTGGTCCATCAGGCCATGAATAATTGACCCATACGTACTGATAGGCTGATATGATCAGCCTTAACCGTACTGAATGGAAGTATTTAACTCAACGGACCATGGACTGTCCAGACTGGTCCCATCAGTACATGAAAAATCACCCCTACGTACTGATAGGCTGATACGATCAGCCATACGTACTGATAGGCTGATACAATCAGCCATTCATACTTCCTGGATGGACCAAGGACTGTCCAGACTGGTCCATCAGGCTAAGAAAAATCGACCCATACGTACTGATAGGCTGATATGATCAGCCTTAACTGTACTGAATGGAAAGATTTTTCTCAACGGACCATCGACTGTCCGGACTGGTCCCATCAATACATGAAAAATGACTCATACGTACTGATAGGCTTATACGATAAGCCATCCGTACTGCCTGAAAGGACCAAGGATTGTCCAGACTGGTCCATCAGGCCATGAAATATCGAACTATACGTACTGATAGGCTAATATGATCGGCCTTAACCGAACTGAATGAAAAGATATTTATCTCAACGGACTATGGACTATCCAGACTGGTCCCATTAGTACATGAAAAATGATCCATACGTACTGATAGGCTAATACGATCAGCCATATGTACTGATAGGCTGATACGATCATATATCCGTACTGCGTGGATGGACAAAGGATTGTCCAGACTGGTCCATCAGTACATATGATCAGCCTTAACCAAACTGATAGGCGAATACGATTAGCCATCCCTACTGCCCTGAAGGACCAAGGACTTTCCAGAGAGGTCCATCAGACCATGAAAAATCGACAATTACGTATTGATAGGCTGATATGAAACAGCCTTAACCATACTGAATGGAAGGATTTAATTCAACGGACCATGGACTGTCCAGACTGGTCCCATCAGTACATGAAAAATGACCCATACGTACTGATATGATGAAATAATCAGCCATCCGTACTGTCTGGATGGACCAAGGAATGTCCAGACTGGTCCATCAGGCCATGAATAATTGACCCATACGTACTGATAGGCTGATATGATCAGCCTTAACCGTACTGAATGGAAGTATTTAACTCAATGGACCATGGACTGTCCAGACTGGTCCCATTAGTACATGAAAAATCACCCATACGTACTGATAGGCTGATACGATCAGCCATACATACTGATAGGCTGATACGATCAGCCATCCGTACTGCCTGGATGGACAAAGGACTATCCAGACCGGTCCATCAGACCATAAAAATAGACCCATACCTACTGATAGGCTGATATGAATAGCCTTAACCGTACTGAATGGAAGGATTTAACTCAACGGACCATGGACTGTCCGTACTGGTCCTATCAGTACATTAAAAATGACCAATACATACTGATAGGCTGATACGATCAGCTATCCGTACTGCTGGGATGGACCAAGGACTGTCCAGACTGGTCCATCAGGCCATTAAAAATGGACCCATACGTACTGATATGATGATACTTATGGGGGATTTTTCATGTACTGATGGGACTATCCAGACTGGTCCCATCAGTACATCCAAAATAACCCATACGTACTGATATGATGATACTATCAGCCATCCGTACTGCCTGGATGGACCAAGGACTGTCCAAACTGGTCCATCAGACCATGAAAAATAGACCCATACGTACTGATAGGATGATATGATCAGCCTTAACCGTACTGAATGGAAGAATATAACTCAACGGACCATGGACGGTCCGTACTGGTCCCATCAGTACATTAAAAATGACCCATACGTACTGATAGGCTGATACGATCAGCCATTTGTACTGCTGGGATGGACCAAGGACTGTCCAGACTGGTCCATCAGGCCATTAAAAATGGACCCATACGTACTGATATGATGATACTTATGGGTGATTTTTCATGTACTGATGGGACTATCCAGACTGGTCCCATCAGTACATCCAAAATAACCCATACGTACTGATATGATGATACTATCAGCCATCCGTACTGCCTGGATGGACCAAGGACTGTCCAAACTGGTCCATCAGGCCATGAAAAATAGACCCATACGTACTGATAGGATGATATGATCAGCCTTAACCGTACTGAATGGAAGAATATAACTCAACGGACCATGGACGGTCCGTACTGGTCCCATCAGTACATTAAAAATGACCCATACGTACTGATAGGCTGATACGATCAGCCATTTGTACTGCTGGGATGGACCAAGGACTGTCCAGACTGGTCCATCAGGCCATTAAAAATGGACCCATACGGACTGATAGGCTGAGTTGGTAAGCCTTATCCGTACTGAATGGAAGGATTTATCCAAACAGTACATGAAAAATGACCCATACGTTCTTTTAGGCTGATACAATCAACCATCCGTACTGCTTGGAAAGACCAAGGACTGTCAAGACTGGTCCATCAGGCCATGAAAAATCGACTCATACGTACTGATAGGCTGAAATGATAAGCCTTATCCAAACTGAATGGGAGGATTTAAGTCAACGGATCATGGAGTGTCAGGACTGGTCCAATCAGTACATGAAAAATGACACATACATACTGATAGTCTGATTTGATCAGCAATCCGTACTGCCTGGAAGGACCAAGGATTGTCTAGACTGGTCCATCAGGCCATGAAAAATTGACCCATACATAGTGAGAGGCTTATATGATCTGCCTTATCCGTACTGAATGGAAGGATATAACTCAATGGACCATGGACTGTCCAGACTGGTCCCATTAGTACATGAAAAATCACCCAAACATACTGATAGGCTAATACGATCAGCCATACGTACTGATAGGCTGATACGATCAGCCATCCATACTGCCTGGATGGGCATAGGACTATCCAGACTGGTCCATCAGGCCATGAAAAATCGACCCATACGTACTGATAGGCTGATATGAATAGCCTTAACCGTACTGAATGGAAGGATTTATCTCAACGGACCATGGACTGTCCGGACTGGTCCCATCAGTACATGAAAAATAACCAATACGTACTGATAGGCTGATACGATCAGCCGTCTGTACTGCCTGGAAGGACCAAGGATTGTCCATACTGGTCCATCAGGCCATGAAAAATCGACCCATACGTATTGATACGCTGATATGATCAGCCATATCTGTACTTAATGGAAAAATTTAACTCAACGGACCATGGGCTGTCCAGCCTGGTCCCATCAGTACATGAAAAATTACCCATACGTACTGATATGATGATACTATCAGCCATCCTTACTGCTTGGATGGACCAAGTACTGTCCAAACTGTTCCATCAGTCCATGAAAAATCAACCCATACGTACTGATTGGCGTATATGATCAGCCTTAACCGTACTGAATGGAAGGATTTGACTAGACGGACCATAGACTGTCCAGACTGGTCCCATCAGTACATGAAAAATGACCCATACATACGGATATGATGAAATAATCAGCCATCCGTAATGCCTGGATGGTCCAAGGACTGTCCAGACTGGTCCATCAGGCCATGAATAATTGACCCATACGTACTGATAGGCTTATATGATCAGCCTTAACCGTACTGAATGGAAGTATTTAACTCAACGGACCATGGACTGTCCAGACTGGTTCCATTAATACATGAAAAATCACCCCTACGTACTGATAGGCTGATACGATCAGCCATACGTACTGATAGGCTGATAAAATCAGCCATTTGTACTTCCTGGATGGACCAAGGACTGTCCAGACTCGTCCATCAGGCCAAGAAAAATCGACTCATACGTACTGATAAGCTGATATGATCAGCCTTAACCGTACTGAATGGAAAGATTTAACTCAACAGACCATGGACTGTCCGGACTGGTCCCATCAATACATGAAAAATGACTCATACGTACTGATAGGCTAATACGATAAGCCATCCGTACTGCCTGAAAGGACCAAGGATTGTCCAGACTGGTCCATCAGGCCATGAAAAATCGACCCAAACGTACCGATAGGCTAATATGGTTGGCCTTAACCGAACTGAATGGAAAGATATTTTACTCAACGGACTATGGACTGTCAAGACTGGTCCCATCAGTACATGAAAAATGATCCATACGTACTGATAGGCTAATACGATCAGCCATATGTACTGATAGGCTGATAC
>MU106628.1:0-46033 GCA_012274485.2 Sinapis alba
TCCTATGAACTGATTTGGGATCAACTGCGTCAGAGTTATGTAGCATTTTGGTGTCTTATTTCAGGTTATATCAAGCTCGTGGTGCGTTGAAGATAGCTGCCAAGGGTGTTCATGCAACAAGCAAAGTTGTTCTTAGGGCTCTCTGAAAGTTGTAGAAGAAGTCTAATGCTATAAAAGCAGAGATGATTCTCCACTTTCGCATGGTTTTTGTTTCTGTGTTGGAGTAACTTTTATTTTTATTACTAGCACTGCCTGTGTAAATAGTGTAAAAATTGTGTGATCAGAATTTTACTTCAATGGGCTTGAATTCTACATTTTTTTCTTTGACTAGTGATCAACACGCCTGTAGGACAGGGTATACAAATAAATGAAAAAATTATATATATTTTAAAAATTTAGTACTCTTTCTGTTTTATAATAAGCGGTGTTTTTGATTTTTGCACATAAATTAAAAAAATATTTAATTTTACATATTTTCTATATAAAAACATCATTTTTCATACATCTAACCATATTTCAGCCAACAGAGAATTAAATTGGAAATGACATTTATTTCGTAACATTTTTTTTCTCTAAAACAACACTTTTTGTGAAACGGAAGGAGTATATTTTTTCACAAAATATAACATTAATTTATATTTTTTATTTTTTATTCATTTGAAAAATATATATTTGAATTGAAATTGGTTTATATAAATGTTTATTCAAAAAATCAGGTGTGTAGACTTTTGTTTATTTGGTTTATTTTGGTCTATTTCTGTGTATTAAATTTAGTTGGTTGATAAATCGATTATTGTTTGTCAACCGAACCATAAATCGATTAAAATTTCAATATTGATCGATTGTTTTATAGTTACCTTGGAATTTTAAATTGGAATTATAAAATGTTAGATGATGTAAATTCTATGTACTGTGCTCTTATCATAATCTGATTTTCTCTTATTTTTCCAAATTTACCTTCACACATATTTTTGTGTTCATGTAAGTATATCTAAGAAGCAATGACGATTATGGCTTCATCTTACCTCCTATAATACATATGACAATTATTCTACCTTTTTTGACATGTCCTCTGTAAATATATACCTTCGATCTGACCTCTAAGGCTTGATAAATACCAAAATTGCACATTCAAAAACTATCTCGAAACATCTTCTTCTTCTTTCCACTGCTTTGGTCTGTGTTTTCTTTAAGTCATACAACCATCACAGCCAATCCGTGACCACACTACCTCCTCGCGACTCAACTCTGCCGTCACCGCCATAGCTCACCATGACCTTACTACCACTTCTCCACCATTCTACAACAACTTTCATTAGACTCACCCTGAAACTTTGGCATTGATTCACTTTTGTTGCTTTTTATAACTTTTAAAACGCCATTTGATGCGGGACTCTTCATCTCATGCATTAATCCAACATATCCTTTCTTCTCATGTTTCAATCTAGAGAAGATGACATAAAAAATATTTAAAATTCCAACATTTTAAAAATATATTATCTCTTACATTTTTGTTTCTTCTTCTTACCTAGGATAGCTGAGCAGAATCATCAGACTGAGAATTGAAAAGTAGCTTCAACAATCAAGTTCTTTTATCAATCCAAATGTACATTAGACCAGACTCAATTTAAGACCATACTCGAAATTGCAACAAAATCTTCAAGATAATGCAAATGTTATTGCAATTATGTTCACGTATAACACCTGATGGAACCATGAATTATTCAAGTTTGACTACTGATTATTATATCTCGTTAAATGGAAAACTCATTATAAATAACATGTGTAAATATACTCAATAATGTTATTTATGTTGTACCTCAACTTCATCGGTCTTTAAAGATTTATTATTTATTTTACTATACATTTTTCAGATAATGTTTAATTTAGTTTTTTCATTTTTTTAATTGTAGATTTACTTATTGTTTATTTTTTCTTATACTGTATCTTTACTTATTCTAGTTTTCTTGCTTTTATATCAAACGATAATATTGTGATAGATGTTTAATATAATATTTCTATTTTTTATATTGTAAATTTACTTGTTATTAATATTTTTTTATATTGTATATTTACTTATTAATTATTTTGTTTCTTATATTGTAATATTTTATTTCTTATATTGTATATTTACTTATTATTTATATTTTCTTATATTGTATATTTACTTTTTATATCAAATGATAATATTGTGATAGATGTTTAATGTAATATTTTATTTCTTATATTATATATTTACTTATTATTTATATTTTATTATATTTTATATTTACTTTTTATATCAAATGATAATATTGTGATAGATGTTTAATGTAATATTTTATTTCTTATATTGTATATTTACTTATTATTTATATTTTTTATATTGTATAAGTACTTATTAATTATTTTTGTTTTTATATTGTAATATTTCTTTTTTTATATTGTATATTTACTTATTATTTACATTTTGTTATATTATATATTTACTTTTTATATCAAATGATGATATTGTGATAGATGTTTAATGTAATATTTCTATTTTTATATTGTATATTTACTTATTATTTATATTTTCTTATATTATATATTTAATTTTTATACCAAATGATAATTTTGTGATAGATGTTAATGTAATATTTCTATTTCTCGTATTGTATATTTACTTATTATTTATATTTTCTTATATTGTATATTTATTTATTATTTTATTTTTTTAATAATAATGCCACATGACTTCTTTTGGGAGAAAGATTTTATGATAATGTGGACGCGCTTCCTAGAGCCTCAAATAATCCATTTTATTAGTATTGTTTTGCAAAAGTAACCCAAAATAAAAAGTCAAATGCAAAACTAACCTATGTTTTTTTGGAACTTTCATGTGCCTTTTGTACCTTAAAAACCTGGATTATTCACGAAAATGCCATTATTATTTTTTTTTGAAATTGATTGTTTTATTTTATCATCCTCATCTTCATCTCTTATTTACAATATTGTCATTGCCATCAATACATCAACCACCATGAACAACCAATTTGAAGCTCTTGATGCACCTAAAATTTGATTTTCACTCTTCCTAAATCATTTCTTATGCAAAAAACTTACATCTCTCTTCACTTTCTCTCTATATTCACCCAAAACTCAATCTTTTGAATCTAAACATTCAAATATTCATGTACCCATTCAAGTTCATAATTACTGGTCATTAAAGAGTGTGATCGATTTCTGGGTGAATTTTTGTGTGTTTGGAGAAGCTAAGCAAGTTACCTCAGTCGTTGAAGGTATGAAATCGAAACTCTTTTATGAACTGTACGTCAGAAGACTTACCTGTAAGTCGTCTGACACCCAGACGACTTACAATGAAGTCGTCTGGGAGTCAGACGACTTACAGGTAAGTCGTCTGGTCAATGCGGAAGTTAGTTTTGCATTTGACTTTTTTAGTATTTTCTTGAGACAACTTCTACATAAGTCGTCTAGATTTTCAATGTTAACAAAAAAATGAAATTTATTCAGACAACTTACATGTAAGTCGTCTGGAATAAACATGTTACTTTTGCAATTGACCGAATTGTGTCGGAAAGTTGACTGGCCTGAGACGACTTACATGTAAGTCGTCAAGCCGATGACTTCCAGGTAAATCCTCTAATATTTTTTCAGAATGTTGACTCGGTTGAGACGAATTCCAGACGACTTCCAGGTAAGTCGACTTAGGTTACTTTTGTAACTGAGAATTTATACTTATATATTTAATTTTAAGTAGACGACTTCCTGGAAGTCGTCCATGAGGAAGTCGTCTGTCGAACAAAAAGTGACGTCCGAAGTTTTTAGACGAGAATCTGGTCAAACCTTTAGTTTCGACAGACGACTTCCTGGAAGTCGTCTACTTAAAATTAAATATCTAAGTTTAAATTATCAATTGCAAAAGTAACCTAAGCCGACTTACCTGGAAGTCGTCTGGAATTCGCCTCAACCGAGTCAACATTCTGAGAAAATGTTAGACGATTTATCTCGAAGTCGTCGGCTTGACGACTTACATGTAAGTCGTCTCTGGCCAGTCAACTTTCCGACAGAATTCGGTCAATTACAAAAGTAACTTGTTTATTCCAGACGACTTACATGTAAGTTATCTGAATAAATTTTGATTTTTTTTTTTGTTAACAAAGGACGACTTATTTGGAAGTCGTCTGACTGGACGACCTCACTTTAAGTCTTCCTTTGTAAATATTCAATTGCAAAAATGACCTAAACGGACGACTTCCAGAGCAGTCGTCTAGGTCAATCATTTATAAACTTTCATTTTTTCATAATTTTTAATGAATTTATAATATTTTCTTGTTAATTCATGTATATTAAGTCAATACTGCGGCTACTGAATGAAATTTATAACTTAATTGGTGATATTTATGAGCTTACCAACATACATGTTATTAACCTTTTGTTTATAGTAGACGACTTCCAGGAAGTCGTCCGAATGGACGACTTCTTGGAAGTCGTCCAAGTCGTCTCTCTTAACTTTGTTGAATTGCTTTTCTATGTTCGCTAATGTGATTTAATTTGATTCTCTGCAGATGATATGTCTTATACCTGTAGTATACGGAGAATGGTCAGTGAAAGACGACTCTTGGGATTTTGTGGTTGATAAAGCTAAAAGAGTGAGAATATTCTTTTTGAGTGAATGTTCTACACATGCCGAACTTGTTGAAATGGTTGTAGAAGATTATAACATGGAAGCAGAGGTTGTGGAGTTAACCTACTTATTACCAGAAACAATGAGGCATCAAAACACTCCTCATATTCATGTTACAAGTGATAGACAAGTTCGAAACTTGATCGAGATCACTAAAATGCATGATGTACGTCTTTCTGTTTCAAGCCGAATGAAGATGAGAGCGGTTATAGAAGCTGAAGATTCTAGTAAGATCTCAGAGAAATGGGAAGAAGATGGTGAGGTGGTTGAAAATGATGATTGGGAGGAGGATGTTAACTTGCCTGAAGCTGAAAATGATGATTGGGAGGACGATGTTAACTTGCCTGAAGCTGAAAATGATGATTGGGAGAAGGATGTTAACTTGCCTGAAGCTGAAAATGATGATTGGGAGGAGGATATTAAAGCGGAAGATCTTGGTGAAGATTATAGTGAGGATGAGGATGAGGAAGAGGATGAAGAAGATAATATATGTTTTGAGGATCTGAAAGAGACATATGGTAGTGAAGGAGGAAGCTCGAATGCGACCAATATTTATGTCAACCAGAGTTTTGTTAGCAAGGATGCACTAGTTTCAGCGCTGCGATTGATAGCGGTGAAGCGTAAGTTCTCCTTCAGACTATTCAAGTCAACAAAAACTCTATTTGTGGTAACTTGTCGTGTTAATGGGTGTGGATGGAAACGTAGAGCTAGTGTGAAACATGGAACAAACACGTTTTGGGTAACCAAGTATCTGAGCACTCTTACATGTTCGGTTTCGGACCGACTGGCTGTGCGGAAACATTGTACTCCGAAGTATGTTGGTAGGCTTTTCATCGATCGCGTTGGAATCATTGATGGGTTGAATCCGACGCATATCAAAGATGCGATGAAAAATATGTTTGGCATGACTCTAGATTACACCATCTCATACAGAGTATTGTTATATGCGCAAGAATTGGTGAGAGGATCAGCAGAAGATGGGTATGAGCGTTTGTCTTCATATTTGGAGCAAATCGAATTATCAAATCCGGGTTCTATCACTAGTATAAAACTTGATTCTGATAGTATATTTAAGTATCTATTTCTATCTTTTGGATCTTCTATTGCTGGATTTCAGTTTCAAAGAAGGATCATCGTGGTGGATGGGACTCACCTAAGTGGGAAGTATAGAGGTGTTATGTTAGTAGCAGCTGCACAAGATGGAAATCTTTAGATATTTCCGTTGGCTTTTGAAATTGTAGATGCTGAAAATGAAGATTCTTGGGAATGGTTTTTCTCAAAATTGACGACTTGTATAACTGATCAGTTTGCTTTGGTGATAGTCTCTGATCGGCACATAGGCATTATAAAGGCTTGTGACAAAGTGCTTCCTTGGGCAACCCGAAGAATATGTTAAAAACTTTAAAGGAAAGCATCTCTTATACTTGGTCAAAGGTGTTGCGTATGCTCATACACTTGACGATTTTAATCGGTACATGGACGAGATACGGAGTGCAAACCCGGCTCTTGCAACATATTTGGAGGAAGCCGACGTGGCTCTATGGTCAAGGGTTCATTGTCAAGGAGAAAGGTTCAACATAAAAACGAGCAACATTGCTGAATCTATTAATTCTGCACTCAAAAAAGCAAGAGGATTTCCCATACCATTCCTTTTGGAGTTTATATGGGAGAAGATAGGAAGGTGGTATTAGAAAAGAAGAGAAGATGCTTTGAGTCTCACATCTGAACATAACCGAAAAGTTGAAAGCTTATTGGCGGTTTGTTTAGAGCTAGCGGATCATTTGACCGTCCAACCAATCGATGGATGGCGATTCTTTGTAACAGGAGGTATCCGAAACTGTATTGTTGATTTGGAACATGGAAAGTGTGACTGTGGTGTATATGTAGTGAAGAAAATACCTTGCTCACATGCCATAGCAGCTGGAAATCATGTTGGATTGCATATCTCTACCCTAGTGTCATCGTTCTACTCAAAGGATACTTTGTTTGCAGGATACTCACAAAATATATATCCTCCTGCTGGAGAAGTTAAGGCAAGCAAATGTCTTCCACCAAATGTAAAGTGTCCACTGGGAAGACAAAATAAATCAAGATGACAATCTTGGTTGAAGCTTTCCAGGATGAGAGGACACAAACCCAAGAAGCAACACAAGGTTTATAGATGTTCAAACTGCAAAGAAACATGTCATACAGCTCCACATTGTGACAACTGATCTTCTGGACGACTTCTGGAAGTCGTTTGGAAGTAGTCTAGAAGTCGTCTGGAAATCGTCTGGTGGAAGTCGTCTGTATGTAGTCGTCTGGAAGTCGTCTGGTGGAAGTCTTCTGGTGAAAGTCGTCTGGAAGTCGTATGTATGTAGTCTGGTGGAAGTCTTCTGGTGGAAGTCGTCTGGTAGTCGTCTGGAAGTCGTCTGGAAGTCGTATGTATGTCGACTGGTGGAAGTCGTTTGAAAGTCGTATGTATGTCTTCTGTATGTCGTTTGTATGTCGTCTAGAAGTCTTTTATCTTCTTATTATGATCTTGTTATGAATGTTATTATGATCTTGTTATGAATGTTATTATGATCTTGTTATGATCTTGTTATTATGATCTTGTTATGATCTTGTTATGTGCTAGTCGTCTGTATGTCGTCTGTATGTCGTCTGGAAGTCGTTTGTATGTCGTCTGGTGGAAGTCGTCTGGAAGTCGTTTGTATGTCGTCTGTATGTCGTCTGGAAGTCTTTTATCTTCTTATTATGATCTTGTTATGAGTGTTATTATGATCTTGTTATGAATGTTATTAAAATCTTGTTATGTTCTAGTTATGATCTTGTTATGAATACAAAATATAAAATAATCCGAACTTGCAAATATATACAATGATCTTGTTATGAATACATAATATAAAATAAGCTTACAAAATGACTTATACAAAAAATGACATATACAAAATAAGCTTACGAAATAAGTTTTTCAGTTTTGGGTTAGGGTTATAAGACTTCCACATAAGTCGTCTGGTAGTAGACGACTTACAGGCAAGTCTTCTAATCATACATGTCCTGGTTGACATCAAAGTCAATTATCTCTGTTTGATGGGCGTCGGGGATCTCTTCAAATATATCCACCGCCATCTTCTCCCTAATAGCCTTGCTGTTCTTTGGACTCAAGGAACCGGAAAATGGAAAGCCAAGTGCATGACATTCAATGTACTTCAAAGCGAAGAGGCCACAATCTTCACTTTCACACTGAGGTGCATTCGCAACCTCATACGTGAATGGCTCCAGTGAGTATTTGCAACGTTCTTCAACTGTGGCAACGCACTCAACAAGCAAATAAGGGACCATATTGACAAAAGGCGCCATTACCTGATCCAGCTGTGCTTTTCTAATACATCCAACAATGCTGTCCCAGACGACTATGTGCCTCTTAGGGATCGATATCCAAATAGCAAACCAATGACTGTTCTTGTAGTTCACTGGCGCATATATATCATCGACATGTATCCCCCAAATCTTGTTCGTCTGGCAAATTGAGGATACAACTACTCCGTATAAATCCCACGCCCCCCAGGAAGCCTTCTTCCTAAACCGTTTGCATCCGGCTCCGAACTCACCCAATCCGAGTATTTGCTCACCCACCACTGTGCAAAGGCATGATCAAGAATACACATTCTTTCACTCTTAAACATATGTGGATCATTGGTGTACTGTTTCCTCAGCACATTGATAAAAGCATCCATATGCTGCAATGAAAAAGAATAAAAGTCAGACGACTTAACAAATATGAAAGACTTAACTAGGTCTTCTAACCTGGACGACTTCCTAGACGACTTACCAGACGACTTATAGGAAGTCGTCTGGTAAGTCGTCCTATTAGACGACTTCCTGGAAGTCGTCTGGTAAGTCGTCCCACTAGACGCCTTCCTGGAAGTCGTCTGGTAAGTCGTCTAAGTTGACTTAGTTAAGTCTAGTTAAGTCTCACCAGCTGTATAGACACTTACAGAGTCGGTAAGCCATTCCAAGGGGGTTCGGAGGGTCCAATACCAGAGACTTGGACATCGTGGTGCTTTCTTTTTAGGAGGGGTTTTATACCATCTGCAAACACCAAAAGTACATAAATAATCAGGTAATGGAAGTCGTCTGGTAAGTCGTCCAAGAAAGAAGACTTACCTATCTTTCTTCAGCCAATTGGTAAGCGCTGAAGATCTTTTCTTGTCAACAGGTAATGCAAAAGGATCGTAGCCACGTCCAATTTTCTTGTTTGGAATGATACTTTTGGCTGTGTTGTTTCCCTGAAAAGGAGATTGATGTGAGGAAGCAAGCTTCCTCTCTCGTTCACTCATTGCCCTGACATTTGCCAAACCAGCCTCACTCTTTGCAAGCCTTCTAGCTTCCTCGGTCTCTAGATCTGAAGCAGTTAGTTTTTGCTTGTCCATTATCACAATACTTCCTTTAGATGCTTTGCCTTCCTCGTCGTCTTCGGCCTCTTTCACCTCTTTGGCCTCTTTTGCATCTCTAGCCTCTTTAGCCTCTTTGGCCTCTCTGGACTCTTTTGCTGCTTTGGCATCCTCGGCCGATTTGACATCTCTAGCCTCTTTGGCTGCTTTGGCATCTCTGAGTGCTTTGGCTGCTTTGGCCTTTTTGAGTGCTTTGGCCTCTTTAGCTGCTTTGGCTGCATCGGCCTCTTTAGCTGCTTTGGCTGCATCGGCCTCTTTAGCTGCTTTGGCTGTATCGGCCTCTTTAGCTGCTTTAGTTGCTTTGGCTGCCTTGGCCTCTTCGGCTTCTTTGGCTGCAATGACCTCTTCGGCCTCTTTGGCTGCATTGGTCTTGGCCTCTTCGGCCTCTTTCGCTGCATTGGCCTTGGCCTCTTCGGCCTCTTTGGCTGCATTGGCCTCTTCGGCCTCTTTGGATGCATTGGCCTCTTCAGCCTCTTTGGTCCCTCTGGCCTCTTCGGCCTCTTTCATCTCAGCGTCCTCTTTGGACACACTCGGGTCTCTTTTCTCCCCATTTACACTTTCACTCTGCAAGTGAACCAAACAAGATGACTTCAAATCTTAACCAAAAATAATAAAAGCCAGACGACTAACCAGACGACTAACCAGACGACTTACCAGACGACTTCCCGTAAGTCGTCTGATGAGACGACTTACCAGACGACTTCCAGGAAGTCTTCTCGAGTAAGTCGTCTGGTAAGTCGTCTCACCAGATTGCAATGAACATTGAGAAAAACAAAGAACCATACTATTTTATAAAATTTGAACCAACAATGCATTCTGATTTACAAAAGAAGCAAATCATTTTTTTTCTACTATATTTCTTAGAAGTTCTTCTGGATTTTTTTCTGGGAGAGGTACTAACCCCGAATTCGTCCGTGCGTTTAGGAAGTTCAGAAAGGGTGTGAGGAGCCTCATTAGAAGCAGTCCCTTTGGTGCTTTTGGCAAGTTGCTCCAGAGCTTCGACCTTTTCGGCAACAACTTCGACCATATCGGCAACATGCTTGATCTCCCTAAGGATCATCCCAAAACCATCCCTCATGGCATCAACCATCTGCTTCATCCCATTTTCAAAAAAATTTTGGGTAATCCAACCCACAAGAGCCTCCCCTGCCTCTCGAGGAGTCTCTTCTGCCTCTCGAAGAGACTCTTCTGCCTTCAGAGTAGTCTCTTTGCGAGCTTTGTTTCGAGGTCTCTCTTCCTTGACAGTAGTCTCTTCCTTCATATAACCCTCTTCATTCTTCGCATACACGACTACAAACTTTTGATTGGACTCCAAGGTAGTACCGGCGACTTCCCAGCATTCGATGGTCCAGTGATGATTCCCATTCCACATAACTTTGACAATGTGGTCTGCGACCTTATCCTCTACATCATGGTCCCATTTTGGCCACATTTTATTAATGTCCTTCTTGTTCAAAAAGTTCATCACGACACTCTGCAGAAAAACAAAATATAAACTTAGATGACTTACATACAACTTACAGATGACTTACAGACGACTTACAGACGACTTACAGAAGACTTACCAGACGACTTAACTATAAGTCTTCTCACCAGACGACTTAACTATAAGTCTTCTCACCAGACGACTTACAGGAGACTTACCAGACGACTTAACTATAAGTCTTCTCACCAGACGACTTACAGACGACTTAACAATAAGTCGTCTGTAAGTCGTCTGGTGAGAAGACTTATAGTTAAGTGTTCTGGTAAGTCTTCTGACTAGAAGACGTACCAGAAGACTAAACTATAGTATGTTATAAGTCTTCTGATGGAATTACTTGTCTTCTGATGGCATCTTTAAAAAATCTGCGTTCTTTGCCACCATTGTAAGCCAACAGAGGTGGAGACGGTTTGTTTTATACGGGATGACCATACTCAGCTCCGAATTCTGGCAGAGCATAGTACACCCACATTTGGATCACTTGTATAAACCCATCAATAGTATAAGATTTTGTTAAATCTTTATTCCACAGTGAGTCCATCAGCACCTTGAACGCGACTCTCCCCCATGGATAATTTTCAAATTCTTTTAAATCCATCTCTAGCCTTGCAAGACTAGCCCGGATTACAGTTGAGAACTTTCTTCCTTCAATGAATCCTGTGAAGATGACTAGGTATCCCAGCCGCATCCGATCATCCCGAGACCACTCTGAACATCTCTTACATGCTGCTATTATCTGCTCCGTAGTAGGACCAGCATCGATACCAACACCCAGAAGCTGCCAGAAAGCAATCGTCTCCTCTGTAACCTCACACCTCGGATTTTCGAGGTTCTCAACGTAATCACAGTTGAGACCAGTGAGGTGTTCAAACTCAATCAGAGAAAACCTCGCCGGTTCCGACCAACAAGACACCAAAGCTCATACTTCTTCTTGATGTTAAGCTTGAAACAGAACATAAAGTGAACCAGCCTTGAAGCCCAAGCAAAATTCAGCTCCTTGAACTTAAGGAAGACTCCCAACTTTGAGTCCCTCAGCTCATGGTATTCGTCTGGATGTAGAGCACCCCTAATGGCATTAAACAACTTCGTATCATCAGTATGATACGAAATGCTTTTGACTGGTTCGGGCTCTTCCCCTAAGGTAAATAACCTCTTCGAGACTTCTGGTAAATCCATTTTCAGTCTGCAAAACAATCAAAACCAACATCTCAAACACGAACCAAACAGAGAAAGGTTTATAAACTAGTAAATTTAGGGGGTAGAAGACTTCCTGGTAAGTCGTCTAGGTAGGATGTGGGTAGATGACTTTTTTGTAAGTCGTCTAGGTAAGAAGACTTTCAGATAAGTCGTCTGGTACTAGAAGACTTATTTGAAAGTCGTCTGGTACAATACAACTTACCTTGAAGTCATCTGGAACAAGACGACTTACCAAGAAGTCTTCTGGAACATCGTGTTAAACGTACATATCTGAAAATCATGTTAAACCTATAGATTTAACGTTTGTAGTAACTAACTAGATTGAACGACTACAAATGGATGAACTTACAGTCGGAGGCAAAGAAGTATTGGTCGTCAACGACAACAGTGGTTACAGATCTGCAAAACAAGAAGGGAGATAAGAGGTAAGACTATAAGAAATAAGGTTTAACAGCGGTGAAAACGATTCTCCTTAAGCAAAGCACTGAACGATGGCAAGGAGGAAGAACTTACCGGTGGTGAGATCGGCGGCGAAGTTTAACAAAACGCAAACGTTTAGATCTGAAAAAAATGAAGAGGGTTAGGTTACTCTTCCTCGGACGTGATGGAGAAACGATATTCGATGGCAGAAACGAGGTTACCGGTAGTGAGATCGATGGAAAACGGCTAGAGGTGTCGACGGAAGATGGCTAGGATTTCGACGGAAAAATCGCCTTCGAAATCGCCTTAGAGAGAAAACGGCTAGGGTTTCTTTTTTTTTTCTTAGCAAACAGTGAAAATAACAGTGAAAAAATAACTATTTATATTTTCGGTAAAAAAAATGGTTAGATAAAAGAAATTTGGTAAAAGTAAAAGTTATGTACGGTTTGGACGACTTCCGGGTAAGTCGTCTAAAACCTGGACGATTTCCAGGAAGTCGTCCGAAATCCTATAATATAAAACCTAACTCAAATAACTAACAAAATAATATTTAAACACTTCGTTAACTTAATATCAACTTTAAAAGTGTTTAATATACACAAATCTAAACACATATACCTCAAATATAAAATTTCCAAGAGAAAAGTTAAGTTTCCAACCTCTTACCCCTAAATGTACATACAATACTACAACATATGTTACCAAACCTTTAACCAACTAATACCATCACTTACTTCATTCATCTCATCTAGGTTTAAATCAATTCAATTTAACTAGATCTTAATTTATATCATTTAGAAATATTTATAATTACATTATAAACATTTTTCCCCTGTCAAAATATTTTTCAAAAAATTTATAAATTATTTTTAAGACTTACTCTTCCAGAAGACATCCTGGAAGTCGTCCAGGAAAAATTCTAGACGACGTCGTCCAGGAAAATTCCAGACGACTTCCAGGAAGTCGTCCAGAAAGTCGTCTCGCAGAAGATCTAAGAAATTGTGCAGACGACTTACTAGGGTTAAATTCGTAAAAACACTGTTTTTTGTTTGGTCATAAGAGACTTTTAGCAATTTTATACTGTTTGTTGTTTGGTTTGGGTTACTTTTGCATTTCATTCAAGTAGGGGTTTAGATTTGCATTTAAAATCACGTTTTAAGTCAATTTTGGCAATTTTTACTAAATAAATGCATAAATAATTGCCTCTTTTATTTAAGTCGGCAATTCATTATATTGAAAAACCCACTGGGCTAAGTACAAAAACCCATTGGTCCAAATTCAAATCATTGCATCTCAAATAAAAATGAAAGCCAAAGAATAAAGGTCTAATATATTGGTCTAACTTATCATCACCTCCACGCGTTAGAAGAAAACATCTTTGCCATGCGTCGCATAATTCTTATGCATGAGACGAGATCTAGACGCGCTGCTGCGTGTGATGAGAAACTGCTGTTACGAGGTCGCCGGCAAAGCTACGCTTTGTAACAAGCTTCATCGCCTTCCTTTGTTTTCTCCTACCCGCTTCTGGTTGCCGCGCAATTTTCTCTTTAGAATAAAGATCCAAATATGTTGTGCCACCCACTAAAGATTGACGTAGAAAGTGTTGAATGTGGACTGAACTTCATCATCAATACTTACGAAAGAACAAGCTGAGTCATATACTCTGATGGATTTAGAGGATTAGGCAGATAGGAGTTGATTAAACAGGTTTAGGTTCTATCCTGGTTTGTTCTAAGAGTCTGATTATTAGTCTGGTTGTTGTAAACCCTTTAGTGTATAAAAAGGGTAGTATCAGAGTTGTGATGTTATCGGCTTGATTGTCATCCTAAGTGGTTTGCTGTAACGAGCTCAGAGAGACTGGCTTGAATCGTCATTCTAGTAGATTGCTGGATTGAGTATGGCCCCAATGAGTAGCTCTCCATATCGAAGGCGAACACTGGATAAACATCCTGATCGTATTGCTTAATGTTCTTGATTGATTGATATACAATTGAGAGATCGAAAGAGTGATAGAGAGTTATTGATGGTGATCCGAGAAGGAAGGGAAAATAGACTAACAAGTAGTAGTTATATCTTGTTAAGTCGCAATAAGTGGTATCAAAGCCTCGTTGTTCAAGATCGATTCCAATGGCGAAGCTGATGACTCGAGCTGAGGTGGAGCGATTCGACTGCACCAGTAACTTCTCGCTCTGGACAATTAGAATGATGGAGCACTTCGGAGTCTTTGGATTGAAAGAAGTTATTCTCTCTGATAACTTTGAGATCGTAGTCCCATCGACGAAGGAAGAAGGGAAGAAGATCGACGACGCCGATCAAGAAAAGGATTCCGCACAGCAGACCAAGGTAACCTTGGATCCAATCAAGCTGGAGAAGGATGATCGAGCGAGAGATATGATAATCTTAAATATTTGTGATCATGTGCTCCGAAAGATCAAACACTATGTTACGGCTGCATCTATGTGGTCTCTGTTAGAGCGATTGCACATGTCAAAGTCCCTCCCAGACATGATCTTTGTGCAATCACAGTTTTACACCTTTAAGTGTGATGGCTCAAGAACAATCGACGTAAATGATATAGCCTATTTATTACCCGTTTAAGAACATGTTATAGGCTCTATTTAGGGTCTATTATGTGTTTCTAGGCTAAGTTTTAGAGTATTTACAGGTCCAGGAACATATTGGAGATATATGAGATACTTGAAGCTTTTGGAGTATTTAGAGGAGAAGAAACCATAGCTGATAATTTAAGGAGTCGAAGAAGCCATCGATCGACGACACATACTTGGAGTCGACCGATGATTGAAGACCAAGGTTGATCGATGCAGCACACTTGCCACCGATCGACGACGAACTCACAGACAACAAATTTCAAGCCCAAGTCAGAATGACGAAAATGCCCTGAACGAGTTTTGACCTAGATTTAGGGTTTTATATTTATGTCTTAAGAAGACAGAGAAAAAATGAAAAGAGTTAGAGAATTGCATTACTATTATTCTATTGTATTACGTTTAGGAGAGAAATGAGAAACTCTTTCAGAGTCCTCTTGGAACTCTTTTGTTTTTTTTATTTAATTTCTTTTGCATCTATTTCATCTATGATTTCTGTGACAAAGATCATGTTTGAGTAGTTACCAATTAGATTTAGGGTTGAATGATAGCAATCATGGATTTACCCAAAAGTAAGATTGCTAGGTTAAGTTAATATCCATCAATTGAGTTGTGCTTAATGCTTGCATTCAAGAGTAGCTAACTAGGATCTCGATGATATGGACATGGACAACTATGAGAGTAGGTTCTGTGCCAAAATATATTTTGTTGAACTAGGCTTTTAGGCGCATGCGAGAGCTGGTCTAATAAGTCTGGTGGACTTATCAAATCTCGCCCCACACTTTCTTCTGATTTTATCATCGATCGACATCAAACCTTAGCCGTCGATAGATGGTCTTTCCTTTTACTCGCATACGAGAGTTAGAGTTAAAAAGGTCAGAATAGTTAATATTTGAGTTCTAATATATTTACATTTCCATGCTTCCTATTCCTATAATCCAATTAGCTTGAAACCCTAGATCTAGCATATGTACATCTAATTAATTAATAACATATTTCCATATTTACTTCATCAACATATTTGCATTAATAACATATTCTCATATTGCATCCCTACCTCTTAATAAGGAATATTTTCTTAATTGATTGTACACCACTACTCTATATATATATATATATATATATATATATATATATATATATATATTTACCTAGCTTAGTCTTTAGAAATAAGAAATCTATTGTGTGTCATTGCTACTTGTGGATTCGATCCCTAAGTACTACAGTTGATCTCTCTTGGCAAGAGTATTATTTTGTGTGTTAAGATTATGGTTAATTTGATAGTTAATTGTTTAGGATATTTATACCATGTCAGAACAATAAACACACCCGTGTGAAATTTGGCGCCGTTGCCGGAGAGCATTGACCGCCATTAGATTTAATTTTTAAGATTTAGTCTAGGTTTGTTAATACTTTTCAAGTTACTAATTTTTCTTTTCCTTTGTTTTCAGGTACATGCAAAGAAACACCATGAGCAATAAAGAACAAAAACTAGCATTATTCTCTGATCTTGACAGACTTGAACGTACGATCCGCAAAGAAAGACGACAAGCAACTATCGACACCACATGTACTGCATCGACCGACACCTCTTCACGGACCATATCGACCGACATCCGAACTCTACCATCGACCGACTCTGATCATATAGCATCGATTGACAACAACTTCCCCAAATCGATGGACATCAATTTGTTAGGGATGAGAATGGAGACCTGCATGACCCCGACAATTATCTGCGTAATGCAGCAGATCAGAAGATAGACGATCAGGGGACCATAATCCCTGATACAGAAGCAGAAGCAGACGCTGCAAAACCTCAACCTGAAGCTAATGCCTAGACCTGGGCATTTTACCCGGACCTGAAGGCCTAACCTGGAACCGACCCAAAAAATCCAGGTCCGGGTAAGACCCAAACCGATCATTTTACCCTATTGTGTCTTGTTAGGGAGGACCCACGGGTCTTGGACCCGATCCGATCCGACCCGACCCGAACCCGAAATTTAAGGGTATCCGAAATATCCGAAATTTTTAGTATATATACAGTATATATGGATGTTTTAATATACTTTTGATATTATGAATATTTTTTTAAGTTTTATATTTGTGTTTTTGGGTATTTTTCATGTCTTTTGTTCATATTTTGGATAAAATTTTAGATTTTTTTGAATATTTAAATATTTTCCATGTATTTTTTTATGTTTTTGGGTATTTTTTGGGCTGGACCCGAACCGAACCCAACCCAAAACCTATTCAAACCCAAACCGAAAATTTTTAATTACCCTATTGGGTCCAAATATTCAAGACCCGATCCAACCCAGACCCGATAAGACCCGAACCGACCCCAAACCGAGAATTTCAAATTACCCTATTGGGTCCTAAACTCCAAGACCCGAAAGACCCAAACCCGAAAGACCCAAACCCGAAAGACCCAAACCCGAAAGAACCCAACTCGAACCCGACCCGAGGACCCGAATGCCCATGCCTACTAAGGCCCAAGCTGCTCAGAGAACATTGGCTGACTACAACTGTCCAAACGAGTTTTACGCCAACAGATCCGTCATTCGTCCTCCAGCTTTTCAGAGACACGATTTTGAAATCAAGCCCACCTTCTTCGGAATTGTAGACAATGGAGTCCCTGAAGATTATTTCTTTTGTAAGCTCTTCAAGTACTCACTCGTTGGAGAAGCTTCACATTGGCTCAAGCAGTTACCACCAGGATCCCTGACATCCTACACTGACATAAAGAACGCTGTCTTACGTAACTTCTTTGACGATACAAGAGAAGAAGACCTGAGGAGCAAGGTTGCTACTTTTTCACAATACCCTTCAGAATCTTTCAGAAACTCATGGATTAGATTCAAATCATACCAGAGAGATTGTCCACATCATGGGTTCAACGAAGTGCAACTTCTCAGCACTTTCTTTAGGGATATTGGATTACAGTACCAGATGGCTTTGGACACAGCTAGTGAAGGAAATTTCAGCACCAGGAGTCCTGAAGAAGTTACAAGATTGATTGAGAATCTGGCATCCATCAGCAACACCAAGAACACATATTTTGAGAGAAAGAAATCAACTCCAGCAATGAGCAAGGACCAAATTGAAGAAGTCAAGGAAAAACTGGATAATGTTCATAAATTTCTCAGGAAGCAGGTAACTTTTGCAGAAGTAGAAGCAATAGAGTCTGGAGACTATGAGATTGAAGAAGAGGATGTGAACTACATTGATGAGAATGGTTTCTAGAGAGAAGGGAATCCAGGTTTCAACATGAACTCTTATGGGAATGGTCAAAGGAGTAATTTTAATCAGAGTTCACAACAAAGACCCTACAACAACAATGAAGCTTATGAATCTTCTTACTACCAGAACCCTCCTCCAAAAGCTCAGGGACGCAAGATCGATGCAATGATTGACAGAGTTTTAGAGGGACATCAGAAGATGACTGTAGATTTCAATGGAAAGATAGATGCGATGTACCTCAACCTCAACACCAAATTCGAAAATCTCAACACCCATGTAAAGAAGCTGGAGAACCAGATGATGCAAACAAGTGAAACCATTAGGAGGCATGAGAGCCTGATGAATGAGAAAATAGAGGCTGGACAGAACCACCACGTCAATGCATTAATTGATGATGATTTTTAGGTAGAATTCAAGAGATAAAGGCTACAAAAGGGGAATTCCCGTGTAGAAAATTCGAGTTTGTTCGACAGCTCGCACATACATCGATCGATGAAAGCTAATGAGAATCGATCGACGGTACCTGTGGAGTTAGCAGAATCGGAAAAATCCTCGACCATGGATCAAAGGAGCGATCGTAGAATTGATCGATGGTTCCCAGCAACGAAACGAATTCATTTACCAAAGGTCACGAATATGACAACTCAGAGCAGACGATCATTCTGAAGAAGAAAAGTGATCCTGGGAAGTTCGTGGTTCCATGCTTGATCAAAGGTCACGAGTTTCCCAATGCCCTCTGCGACACTAGATCATCAGTGAGCATCATACCCCAAGTTATGGCAGAAAAGTTGAATATGAGACTGAAACCTTCCAATGACTCGTTCATTTTTGTGGATTGCTCTAGAGTGGATTCATGGGGTATTTGTAGAGATGTCCTACTGCAGATTTAGAAGGTTCTAGTCCAGATAGACTTTCATGTGATGGATATCCAGATCAATTGGAACTCTTCACTACTACTTGGGGGAGCATTTATGGCTATGGTGGGAGCTATCTACGACATGAAGACTAACAATTTGTGCCTTTCCTTGATTGATCCTAATGTTAGTTATGAAATTTATAAGAATAAACCTGTCCTCAAGAAATTGTGTAATGATGCAAAACTTGTGGCCACATGCTTCTACGATTATGACTTTAATGAAGAGTCTGAAGATGGAGCATCGATCGACACCCAACCTAGAGCATCGATCGACGCATTTGCTGTTCCTTGATTGATCCTAATGTTAATTATAAAATTTATAAGAATAAACCTGCCCTCAAGAAATTGTGTAATGATGCAGAACTTGTGGCCACATGCTTCTACGATTATGACTTTAATGAAGAGTCTGAAGATGGAGCATCGATCGACACCCAACCTAGAGCATCGATCGACGCATTTGCTGTTCAGCAATCGGTCGATGCCCACCCTTCATAATCGATCGACACACCTACTCCAGAACCGATCAACACCTGCCACGTACATGGCAGTAGACCCCAGCCTACCTCGAGTACGACAAAGATTAAAGAGAAGAAGAGATAATCGAGTACTGTGGTATTGCTATCGAAGAGGCTGGTGTTTTCAAGTTTCCCATCGACTTGGGGATTCGACATCGATCGACGGCAACCATTCACCATCAATCGATACTGACCAAGAAGAAGAGTCCAAACTAGATTCAGCTGCAGAACTAGAAAAGACATATGATTATCTACAACCAGATGAGTTCAAAATTTTTCAAGACCCAGAGGGACGTGCACAAAATCTTTATGGGAGAATCGTACATATATCCAAGGAGGATGTAACAGATGCCCTTATTGTGGCTAATGGATCAGGAAAATTATTTGGACAACAACAACATCCATCGATCGGCGCACCTCTTACAGCGCCGATCGACATTGAGGAGCAGAAGAACGTCCCGATCCGTAATATTATGTACACTTCTCAACATCCTAGATCGATCGACAACAAACAACTTGCATCGATCAACAACACCCTTCATACTTCCACTGCATATAGTCCAGAGAACTCTGCATCGATCGATGGGATCAATCCAGCATCGATCCACGGCTGTATCGAGCAAGGTGCGAGAGCCTTTGATGCTAAGGGTACAAGAATTTTCCATTGAGAAAAGAAAGATGAGTATGACATCTACAGAGATGGGAATCATAATGAACGAGCTACAGACGGAAGAGTAGTGAATGTGCAAGCTAAAAACATCATAGCAGTTCTAGAGAGAGCTACTATGTTTGAGCAGAGCTACATATGTATACCAGAACATGCAGCAAAGATCAGTATGTCTATGGAGAATCAAAAGACATACAATAGAACAGAGATTGATGATTTTGTGCATGAGATCTACAAAGCTCAAGAGATGACACTAGATGATTTCTACAAGAGGCTTGATGATGTCTACTATCCTATAGACATGTGCCCCACCGGTTTGACTACACGTATGGATGAGATGAAACAAGATTTGGATACTCTACATAGACATCATGCGATTGGGACAAACAAACGAGCATCGATCGACGGTACCCTACGAACATCGACCGATACTAAAGCCAACAAATAGAAGACAACATCAGAAACACTATTGGAAGATAGTTCGAGAGAGCAACCCCAATATCGATCGATCGCCACTTAACTGTGTCGATCGACGGTCACCATCAGCGAGCATGTATATCATTTTTCCTTGATTAAATTTCATCCTTTTGATTTATTTTATTCACCAATCTCAGACTGTATAACACTGTAATAGTGTTGTTTCAGTCTAGGGAAAGTTTACTAATATTGTGATCTATTTTGAGTCTTATACTTATAAAAAAAAGAACAAGAAAACTTATAGGCGCAACATCGATCGACACCATAGAGGCACCATCGGTCGACAATGGATCGTGAACATCGTTCGACCCCACCTGCCTACCATCGATCGACACTCTCTGACAGAGAGAGGTATCGAGTTTCGTACTTAACTATTTACTTATAATTTAGTTTTTTATTAACCAATCCCAGACGGATTACACTAGAGACAATGTAATTTAAGTTTGGGAGAGGTTCGCTAACGCTATTTGATTTATTTTTAGTTTTATTTGCTATATATATATATTTATGTTTTTTTTAAAGTTTTATTGAGTCAAGAAGGGAACTATGATCAAGATTTATTATTGACTAACCACACTTTAGCACCATTCTTAGAAGGTTGTTTGCAGAGATAACTACATATACTAAAGTGGATCATCCTGCCACTATATCACACTTGATTAGAAAGTTTGAAGGCACCGAAACTGATTTCCAACACTAATCCTAACACTATTTGCTTGCTTTGGGGCTTGGTATACACCGGATCGGATTTCTTCAGCAAGTCAGTAGGTACAAGTTATTGCACCTTTGGTTCCCTTCTCTCTCTCTCTCTCTCTCTCTCTCTCTCTCTCTCTTCAGCATCTACTTAAAAGCTTAAAAGATTGAGATGACTTCCCAAGACGCAGAGGGGTAGGTACATTACCATTGACCCAACTATTCTAATTTGTGGGAATGATCACACATTGTTGGAAGCGAGGGGTAGGTAAATTACCAATGACCCTACTATTCGCCTACAACTTTACTCAAAAAGCAAAAGAAAAAAGAAAAAGAAAGAAAGAAAAAAAGGTAAGAGTCCATGTCCATTAAGTTTGAGATCTAAAAAGATTCAGAGAAGAGAGAAATGAGAAAAGAGGTAAGAAAGAGACCATAAAAGACTATGTGCCTAGTTGTTCAGATACTTGCAGAGGTAAGAGTCCATGTGTTCTTTGATCGATACTCCCAAGGTAAAGCCTGCACCTTTATTTTATGCAAAGAAATGAGATCAATAGAGGAGCGAGTCAGACTAGTATTTGCTAAGTTGTTGATAGAATGGATTTGGTTGCTATACTAGGATAATGAATATAAAGTTTCTCTGTGATTGACTTGATAGGATGTGGTTGCAACAAAGTAGGGGGATAGTTATACTTAGACATTATGTGAGTCTCCACTGTTTAAAACCTATTTCACAGACTTTGTTTGCTTGAGGACAAGCAAAAGGTTAAGTCCGGGGAGTTGATATAGCCTATTTATTACCAGTTTTAGGCCATGTTATAAGCTCTATTTAGGGTCTATTATGTGTGTTTACGCTATGTCTTACAGTATTTATAGGTCCATGAACTTTTTGGAGATATATGAGATACTTGGAGCTTTTGGAGCATTTACAGGAGAAGAATCAGTAGCTGATCATTTAAGGAGTCGAAGAAGCCATCGATCGACGATAAGCCATCAATCGACGATAAACCATCGATCGACGATACATACTTGCGGTCGACCAATGATTGAAGACCAAGGTCGATCGATGCAGCACACTTGCCATCGATCGACTACCAACTCACAGACAACAGATTTCAAGCCCAAGTGAAAATGAAAAAAAATGCCCTAGACGAGTTTTGACCTAGATTTAGGGTTTTATATTTATGTCTTAAGAAGACAGAGAAAAAAAGAGAGGAGTTAGAGAATTGTATTACTATTATTCTATTGTATTAGGGTTAGAAGAGAAAGGAGAAACTTCTTCAGAGTCCTTTTGGAACTCATTTGGTCTTTTTATTTAATTTATATTTTGCATCTATTTCATCTATGATTTATGTGACAAAGATCATGTTTGAGTAGTTACCAATTAGATTTATGGTTGAATGATAGCAATTATGGATTAGCCCAAAAGTAGAATTGCTAGGTTAAGTTAATATCCATCAATTGAGTTGTGCTTAATGCTTGTATTCTAGAGTAGCTAACTAGGATCTCGATGATAGGACATGGACAACTATGAGAGTATGTTATCTGCCAGAATATATTTTGTTGAACTAGGCTGTTAGGCGCATGCAAGAGCTGGTCTAATAAGTCTGCTGAACTTAT
This sequence comes from Sinapis alba, assembly GCA_012274485.2. Lineage (NCBI taxonomy): Eukaryota > Viridiplantae > Streptophyta > Magnoliopsida > Brassicales > Brassicaceae > Sinapis > Sinapis alba. The sequence goes on from MU106628.1 coordinate 22,937, forward strand.
CATATCTCGCCCCACACTTCTTTCTGATTTCACCGTCGATCGACATCAGGCCTTAGCCGTCGATCGATGGTCATTTTTTTGCTCGCATACGAGAGTTATAGTTGAAAAGGTCAGAATAGTTAACATTTGAGTTCTAGTATATTTATATTTCCGTGCATCATATTCCCTATAATCCAGTTAGCTTGAAACCCTAGATCTAGCATATTTACATTTACATTTACATCTAGTTAATTAATAGCATATTTTCATATTTACATCATTAGCTTATTTGCATTAGTAGCATATTTTCATATTGCATCCCTACCTCTTAATAAGGAATATTTCCTTAATTGATTGTTCACCACTACTATATATATATTTACCTAGCTTAGTCTTTAGAAATAAAAAAATCTATTGTGTGCCATTGCTCCTTGTGGATTCGATCCCTAAGTACTACACCTGATCTCTCTTGGCAAGAGTATTATTTTGTGTTAAGATTAGGGTTAATTTGATAGTTAATTTTTAAGGATATTTATGCCATGCTAGGACAATAAACACACCTGTGTCAGTAAACGTCAACTGTTTTCTTTTGAAGATATTCATGGAGATGAGTAGCTTGAATGTCAATGTAACTGACGAGATTCAAGCTATAGTCTTTCTGAGTTCACTACCAGGAAGCTATGATCAACTCAAGCATACCTTGAAGTATGATAAATATTCGATAACTCTTGAGGAAGTTATCTCGGCTGCAAGGTCAAAGCAGAGGGAGATTAACGAAAGTAGCAGAGGAGCTCAGGGGTCTGCAATGATCCTTTACACAAATGACAGAGGTAGATCATCTCGAAGAGAGTCAGGTGACTCACGAGGAGGAAGGCCTTGAAGCAAATCAAAGTTGAGGAAGGTCACTTGCTGGTATTGCAAGAAAGAAGGGCACATTAAGAAATACTGCCTTGCTAGGAAGCGACACATGAACGTAGAAGATAGCAGAGATGTAGCAGTGGCAATCCGATACGATGAACAGATGAGTGCCTTACACTCATCAATGGACAGTGCTCAAGACAACTGGGTGATAGACTCGGGATGCACTCATCACATGACTTGCAGACGCGATTGGTTTGTGGAGTTCACAAAGATAGGAACGAGCAAGAATCTTCTTGGAGACTATCATTCCATCGAGTCCACAGGACGTGGAACCATTTGTCTGAACGCAAAGGGAGGATCTGTAAAGTCATAACGATGTTAGATATGTCCCAACTCATCAACGAAATCTGATCTCTACGGGTACTCGACAAGTTGGGATTTACTCTTTCTGGAGGGGAAGGAAAGATCGTGTTTTGCAAGAATAAGAAGATGGCACTTCAAGGAACGTTGCAGAATGGCTTATATATTCTTGATGGAGAGACAATAACATCGGAAGCCTGTCACGTGGAAGAAACCAAACAAGTATCCATGTGGCATAGTAGGCTAGGTCATATGAGTTATAGAAATCGCACTCGAGACTGATCACGAAGGACCATTGTACCCCCAGTGAAGCGCAATGATTACGATTGTACTGAAGAAGAGGTTGCCTTTGCATTGGTATGCTCAGAGATGATGTATGCTGAAGAACCAAGAGATTACACTGAAGCTAGAGTGAGTCCAGAATGGGTGAAATGGAATAAGGCATCATATGAGGAGATGGAATCATTACAGAAGAATGAGACTTTGGTCTTGGTTGAGAAGCCAGCTAACCGGAAGATAACTAGCTGCAAATGGTTGTACAAAATAAAACCAGGGATTGAGGGTATAGAATCCGACTGGTACAAGTCTCAATTGGTAGCCAGAGGTTTTAATAAAGATGAAGGGATTGACTACCAGTAAGTGTTCTCTCCCGTGGTCAAACACCTATCAATTCGAGTATTGTTGTCGCTAGTGGTGAATCAAGATTTGGAGTCAGAGAAAATGGACGTGAAGACGGCGATTCTGCATGGTACTTTGGATGAAGATTTATACATGTATCAGCCAGAAGGCTACGTTGATCAAGACAAGAAGGATCATTTATGCTTGCTCAATAAGTAATTATATGATTTGAAGAAGTCACACCGACAATGGAACCGAAGATTTGATCAGTTCATGAAGTCAAGAAAGTTTGTGAGAAGTGAACATGGCCAATGTGTGTACACTTGAGAGGAAGCAGAAGGAGATAGTGTGTATTTGTTACTTTATGTTGACGACATGTTACTCGCATCATGAAGCATGTCAGAGGTGAGGAAGCTAAAGGAAGAGCTCAATTCCGAATTTGAAGTGAAGGACATTGGGCCTGCAAGAAGGATACTAGGCATGGACATCTTGAGAAATAAAATGGAGTTTTACGACTGTCTCAGAGTGACTCTTTGAAGAAGGTTGTGAGCAACTTTAGGTTGACAAAAGCGAAGAGCTGCATGACGTCTATAGGAGCTCATTTCAAGCTGGCGCCTGTCAAAGAAAGAGATGAGTGGCTTGAAGTACCCATATTGTTCTGCTGTTGGCAGCATCATGTACGCGATGGTGGGATCTAGGCCAGTCCTATTGTATGGAATTGCTTTGGTTAGTCGGTTCATGAGTAGGCCATGAGAGATACTGACGGGAGGTTTTTTATGTATTTCAATTTAAACTCTATCAAATTAACCCTACGAACTACTCTTGCCAAGAGAGGTCAAATTGTAGTAATTAGAGATTGAATCCACAGGGAGCCTAGGCAAATAGATTAATAAGCAGTATATAAACTATAACATATAATTGATTGATTGTTAAGTAAACAATAATAATAAAACTAGATTTTGACCCGCGCGTCCGCGCGGGTGTATTTTTTCAAAAATATTTTGCTATTTGTTTTTGTTAAGGCTGGGCAAAAAAACCCGAATCCGAAGAATCAAGCTGATATCGATCTGAAAAAGTAATACCAAACCCGAACCAAAATTGATTAAATATCAGAATTATTCAAAATTTTGGTATTTAGAGAACCCGAATCCGATCCAAACCAAAGAATTTTGGGTATCCGACTGCATCCAAACCGGTTGAACCGGTTGGAACGATTCGACCATTGACCAAATTATAATGTGGAGTCAATGCGATCCGATTCTCAAAGTATTAATAAATATATTATGTTAAGTTAAATTTGTGTTAAAACAATTTTCATATATGATTTAAATATATATATTTGATATAATATATTTAATATATTATGTTATTTTGAGTTAATATTTAAGTCAATTAATTAAATGATTGGCTTATAAAATATATATTTGTGGAGATTGTAATCTTAAAATATTTAATAATGATATTTGAAAAATATTTCTTTTATATATTTAAAATTTATAGACTGTTTTACAAAATTATAAAGAATAGTAGTTGTTTAAGTGAATCATGCATATCATTTTAAAATCTTTTCTTTTATTAGTTAGAAAATATTTAGGTAGTTAGATAATTAATGATAATTTTAAATAAATAGTTATTATAATTTAATGGCATATGGTTGTAATTATTGAGGAAAACTAAGGGTGAAGATTTATTTGTACTTCAGTTTTAATATATTAGATAGCTAGATCTAGGGTTTCAGGCAAGTGAATTATAGATGATAGAAGCTAAGGGTATTAATCATAGAACTCAATATCTAATGTAAAAGACGACCAACTCTCGCCGTGAGTCTAATCTATTGACTAAGTCCGATGTCTCAGCTCTCACTTGTTGACACGGAATGACCGTCGATCGATGGCAATGATACTATGTCGATCGATGGTCTCTTGAGTCAAGCTTTATGACCTAATTCGATAAGTTCACTAGATTAACTAAATCAACTCTCGTTTGTTTCTAGCAACCTAGCTCAACATGATTAATTCTGGTAGTAAACCATGCTCTTGCTTTCGCCTAACTATCCTATGATCGGGGTTCTAGTTAGCTACTCTATAACACAAGCAATAAACATAATTCTATTGATAGATCTAATAATCACCCTAGCAATTATATTTTTTGGATAATCCATCAATACCATTAATAAATCCTAAACCTAACAAGAGATCTACTCAAACATGATCTTTGTCCCATAAATTATAGATGAATAGAATATATAATATAAAGAACCAAAGGAATTCTATGAGGACTCTGAAGGATTTCCTCCCTTATCTCCTAACCCTAGAACAGTGAATTAAAGAAAGCTTGATAAGCGTAGCCGTCAACAATGGCTTAAGAAATATATAAATAGGGTTTTAAGTAGTCCAAGACATTCTGGTAATTTGTGATGGCTTCTGGGTTTAAATCGGCCATAAAACAAGTCGGGCCTGTCTTCCGGGATCACCGTCGATCGACATCAAGGCGGTGCTGTCAATCGACACTCGTTTATCTTCTCGACAGATTCCTCTCGCGAGGCAGACAAACCACTCTACACTAAAACAGGCATAACTTTGGCTCTAGGATCCTGATTGACCTCAAACCATTGGACATGGAAATCTAACTCAAAGATATATCTAATGTCAAAATATCAGCTCAATCTCACTGTGGGAAGGTATCCATCGATAGCTAAACATCTGACACATCTCCGCAGTTCTGCATCTCTAAAGCTCCAGAATCACCAAAGTTCTCCAGAACGTACTTGAACCTGAAAAATACTCTAAAACATACTCCAAACACATATAATTGACTCTAAATATGACTGATATCATGTCACAATAGTGGTAAATATTAGGCCCTATCAACTCCCTCGGACTTAACTTTTTGGTTGTCCTCAAGCAAACAAAGCCTGTGGAAGAGGTTTTGAAAAGCGGAGACTCACATAATGTCTAAGTATAACTATCACCCTACTTTGTTGCAACCGCATCCTATCGAGCTAATCATAGAGAAACTTTATATACCCTATCATAGTATTGCAAACAAATCCATTCTACCAACAACTTAACAAATACTAGTTTGACTCACCGCTCTTTTGATTTCATTTCTTTGCATAAAATAAAAGTGCAGACTTTACCATGGCAGTATCGATCAAAGGACACATGGAATCTTACCCCTCCAAATTTAGACAACCAGACACAAAATCTTCTCTGATCCCTTTCTTCCCTCTTTTTTTCTCTTCACTGAATCTTTTTGGATCTCAAACTTAATGNTTTTTTTATTTTGCTTTTTGGGCAAAGTTGCAGGCAAATAGTAGGGTTATCAGTAATTTACCTACCCCTCACTTCCAACAATGTGTGATCATTCCTCCGAATTAGAATAGTTGGGTCATCGGTAATGTACCTACGCCTCTGGATCTCGGGAAATCATCTCAATCTTTTAAGCTTTTAGGTAGATGCTGAAGAGAGAGAGAAGAGAACTAGAGGTTCAATAACTTGTACCTACAAACTTGCAGAAGGAATCCGACCCAGTGTACACCAAGCCCCAAAGCAAGCAAATAATGTCAGGATTAGTGTTGGAAATCAGCTTTGGTTCCTTCAAACTTTCTAAGCAAGTGTGATATAATGGCATGATGATCCACTTTGATATCTCTAGTAATCTCTGCAAACAACCTTTTAAGAATGGTGTTAAAGTGTAGTTAGTCAATAATAAATCTTGATCATAGTCCCCTTCTTAACTCAATAAAACTTTTTGAAAAACTTATATATATAGTAAATAAGACTCAAAACAAATCAAAAAGCATCAGCGAACCTTCCCCAGACTTAAATCACACTGTCTCACATGTAATCCATCCCGGATTGGTTAGGAAAAGCTAAATCATACGTAAACAGCTTAAGAAAGAAACTAGATACCAGACTCTGTAAAAGAGTATTGATCGATGTCACGATGTTGATGTCGACTGATGGTCATGTTCCATGGTCGATCGATGTTGATTCTTCAAAATCGATCGATGGTACACCTGTAAGTTTCTACTCCTTTTTTTTTGGAAAACCTGCAATAATAAAATAAAATTCAAAATTAGACTAAGATAATCAAAAACTAATTTAAAACTTACATCAGCGCTTGTTTATAGTCTTTTTGCTTGACGTTTTGGAGTTCTGATTCAGTTCTGGTGAGATTGGGGACTTGCTCCAAAACAATTCCCAATGTCCAATGTCTTCAGCAGCATCACCCTTTTTGTGAAAGGCTCCATAGAGTCTTCTCCTTTGTCTATCATTTCAGCAATAAGGAGTGCTCGAAGCTTTGCAAATGGCTACGAGAAGCATTTGTTGTGCACTTTGTACTTCCTGACACCTTCTGAGAAGTGTGAAATCAATGATAACTGAGGACCGTCCTTGGCCCTTTTCCTCTTCTTCCATTTCCTCTTCTTCTTTCCCTCATACTTGTCTGATCTCGTTGTGCCTCCATCAAAAAGATTTCAAAACACTTCGGACTTTTGCTGCACTGATCCATGATGAGTGTCGATCCACTCTCTAGTGTTGTTGTCGATCGATGTTTCAATGGTGGCGTCGATCAATTCTGCAGTTATGGTGTCGATCGATACTGCTTCTGTTGGGCCTTTGTCGACGTCGCTTCTATATTTCAACCCTCTCTTAGAAGCTAGCACATACATTTGATCATCAAATGCCACACTGTAGGAACTCGGATGCACACTTTTATCTGGTGGAATAGGAAATTTGACCTCTAAAACAGTGCAGGAAACCACAAAATTCACACTTTTTTGAAATCCATCAAATTCAGCCTTGTTAGCTTCTCTCCTGAGGTGTTTGGGAACATAGGGTTTTCTAGATTTCACTCTCTCTTTGGACTTCTTTCTTTTGCTGCATGCTTGTGCATGACAGATTCATGTTCGTCCAGCTAGTGTCAATCGATATATAGTGTGTACCGTCGATCGATACTGTCAATGAAAGAGGTTTCAGCTGGGATCAATTTCCCTTGTTTTGGTGTATCGACATCTTGCTAATTGGTGTTCACTGTTGGCCTTTCTGATGAGATGTGTGCATTAGGGCCTGACATGGTCGGGTGTTGATCGATGTTTGGCTAATGTTGTCGATCGTTGGTCGCTCGTTTATGTCGACCTATATCATATTGTTGGTGTCGATCGACGGCGTGCGTTTTAACACAGTACATGCTGGAAGGATGCGGGTGTCGTGTGGCGAAGTTTTAATGGGTCTGAATTCTTATTGTTCCTACGCACTCTTCAATGGGTGTTGATCGATGCTCAGCTGATAGTGTTGATCTACACCAGTGCGAGCTGCCAAAGGACATAGAACTTTCAACTAGAAAATCACCTTCTTCCAGCTTCTCATGCTCGATTACTTCCTCAAAGTTATTATCTAAGATGCCATCAACCTGATGCCTCTTGCTCTCCTCAGCTTTCTCTTTAACCAGAGCTTCTTGCTTCTTTACAGCTTTTGTTGTCTGAAAAACCTAGGTGTCTAGCATCATGACATGGGCGTCCAAGGCTTCAAATTTTCCATTCAGCTTTTTGTGGATATAATCCAACCTCAAATTTAAGTATGCACTTGTCATCTGCTAAATTTCTATGACTCGTTCTAGAATAGATTCTATCCTCTGATATATATGATTCTTGTCCTCTTCTGTAACATGTTCCACCAACAAGAGTTCATATACAAAATCAGTTTTTTCTTCGACCTCAATGATCTTGTCATTATTCATAACACCTGATTGCATCTTGTGAGTATCCATATTCCTTATATTGTTTCTAGTTACAAAGTTCTAAATCAGTCTCTTAGCTTCTTCTGAAGTCATGGTTTCAAAGTTCCCTTCACTTCCTCATCCAGCATCATATGATACTGCACATTAATACCTTTGCAGAAGAATCCAGCAGTTGAACCTCCGTGAAACCATGATGTGGATAGTCTTTTTGGTACCCCCTAAATTTTTCCCAAGAACTTCTGAACCCTTCAATAGGTCCTTGAGAGAATGTCAAAATATTATCCCTTAGCTCTTCGATCTTCGCATCATCAAAAAAATTAGTCATAAACGCAGTCTTGACATCGTTCCAGGTAGTTAGAGATCCTGGTGGTAGAAGTTTCAGCCAAACAACTGCTTTCCCAGAATATAATACTTAAATAACTTACAGAGGAGATAGTTTGTAGTTCCTTCATGCTCCGGGATGGTAAACACAAAATCCTCTAGCGTTTCAAGGTGGTCCATGGGATCTTCATGGAAAAGGCCATGAAATGGGTGCTTGCGCACATGATTAAAGTATGCAGGTCTTATCTTGCTGCCGATCCCCTGAAATTCTCGAGGTTGAATCGCAGATATGTTAACATAGAGTTGAGTAGGCTTGATCAATTCTGCTAGCGATCGATGCTTAGGGATTACATCCCCCTGTGCATAAATAAATAGTCCTACACTGTTGCGAGCGCAACCTTCTTCGTCTTATAAAATACCATTCTTGTCAAAACTCAGTACTAGTACCTTGTCTTTCTTTGTCATCCCGCAAATAATATCGATCGACGGTAAAGTATGGGTATCGATCGATGTCATGATGTTAGCATCAGTCGACGGTGAAGTATTGGTGTTGATTGATGCTCGCTTCTCTTTGCTAGAGATTACTGCTTGGAGGGTGTCGACTGCCCTCGTAAACTTATGGATCGTGCGCGAATCAGCATGTTACTTTTTTGAAGAACCCAAAAATCCTCTCCTCATTGCTTCATGGTACTAATATGTATGTATCTGAAACACAAGAATTTTTTTTTTATGTAGGTAAACTAATATAGAAAAATACCTAGACTAAATCAAACAAATTGAGTCTAATGACGAATCTTTGCTCCCCGGCAACAACGCCAAATTTGACATAGAAATTATAGATGAAAAGAATATCTATAATATAAAGAACCAAAGGAGTTCCAAGAGGACTCTGTAAGAGTTCCTCCCTTCTCTCCTAATCCTAGAACAATGAATATAAGAAAGTTTGATAAGCGTAGCCTTCAACAATGACTTAAGAAACATATAATAAGGGTTTTAAGTCGTCCAATGCATTATGATAATTTGTGATGGCTTCTGGTCTTAAATCGGCCATAAAACAAGTCGGGCATGTTTTCTGGGATCACCGTCGATCGACACTCATTCATCTTTTCGACAGCTTCCCCTCGCGGCGCAGACAGACCACTCTCCAGTAAAACGGACAGAACTTTGGCTCTAGGATCCTGGTTCACCTCAAACCAGTAGTATTGGAAATATAACTCAAAGCTCTATCGTATGTCAAAATATCAGCTCTACACACCATGGGAAGGTCTCCATCCATAGCTAAACATCTGACACATCTGCACAGTTCTACATCTCTAAAAGCTCCAAAATCACCAAAGTTCTCCAGAACGTTCTTGAACCTGAAAATACTCTAAAGCATACTCAAAACACATATAATTGACTCTAAATATGGCTGATATCATGTCACAATAGTGGTAAATATTAGGCCCTATCAACTCCCTCGGACTTAACTTTTTGGTTGTCCTCAAGCAAACAAAGCCTGTGAAAGAGGTTCTGAAAAGCAGAGACTCACATAATGTCTAAGTATAACTATCACCCTACTTTGTTGCAACCACATCCTATCGAGTTAATCATAGAGAAACTTTATATACCCTATCCTAGTATAGCAACCAAATCCATTCTACCAACAACTTAACAAATACTAGCTTGACTCACCGCTCCACTGATTTCATTTCTTTGCATAAAATAAAAGTGTAGGCTTTACCCTGGCAGTCTCGATCAAAGGACACATGGACTCTTACCCCTCCAATTCTGGACAACCAGGCACAAAGTCTTCTTTGATCCCTTTCTTCTCTCTTTTTTCTCTTCTCTGAATCTTTTTGGATCTCAAACTTAATGGACAATGATGCCGATACAATCCATCTTGCCATCTTATTATCGATTTTCTCTTCTTTTTTCTTCTATTTTTTTTTTTTTTTTTTTTTTTTTTTTTTTTTTTTTTTTTTTTTTTTTTTTTTTTTTTTTTTTTTTTTTTTTTTTTTTTTTTTTTTTTTTTTTTTGCTTTTTGAGCAAAGTTGTAGGTGAATAGTGGGGTCATCGGTAATGTATCAACCCCTCGCTTCCAGCAATGTGTGATCATTCCTCTGAATTAGAATAGTGGGATCATTGGTAATGTACCTACCCCTCCGGATCTCGGGAAATCATCTCAATCTTTTAAGCTTTTAGGTAGATGCTGAAGAGAGAGAGAGAAGAGAACTAGAGGTTCAATGACTTGTACCTACAAACTTGCAGAAGGAATCCGATCCAGTGTAGACCAAGCCCCAAAGCAAGCAAATAATGTCAGGATTCGTGTTGGAAATCAGCTTCGGTTCCTTCAAACTTTCTAAGCAAGTGTGATATAATGGCATGATGATCCACTTTTATATCTCTAGTAATCTCTGCAAACAACCTTTTAAGAATGGTGTTAAAGTGTGGTTAGTCAATAATAAATCTTGATCATAGTCCCTTTCTTAACTCAATAAAACTTTTTGAAAAACTTATATATATAGTAAATAAGACTCAAAACAAATCAAATAACATCAACGAACCTTCCCCAGACTTAAATCACACTGTCTCCAGTGTAATCCGTCCTGGATTGGTTAGGAAAAGCTAAATCTTAAGTAAACATCGTAAGAAAGAAACTCGATACCAGACTCTGTAAAAGAGTATTGATCGATGTCACGATGTTGATGTCGACTGATGGTCATGTTCCATGGTCGATCGATGTTGATTCTTCAAAATCGATCGATGGTACACCTGTAAGTTTCTACTCCTTTTTTTTTTTTGGAAAACCTGCAATAATAAAATAAAATCCAAGATTAGACTAAGATAATCAAAAACTAATTAAAAACTTACATCAACGCTTGTTTATAGTCTTTTAGCTTGACGTTTTGGAGTTCTGATTCAGTTCTGATGAGATTGGGGACTTGCTCCAAAACAATTCCCAATGTCCAATGTCTTCAGCTGCATCACCCTTTTGTGAAAGCCTCCATAGACGCTTCTCCTTTGTCTATCATCTCAGCAATAAGGAGTGCTCGAAGCTTTGCAAGTGTCTGCGAGAAGCATCTGCTTCGCACTTTGTACTTCCTGACACCATTTGAGAAGTGTGGAATCAATGATAACTGAGGACCGTCCTTGGTCCTTTTCCTGTTCTTCCAATTCCTCTTCTTCTTTCCCCCAGACTTGTTTGATCTCGTGGTGCCTCCATCAAAAAGATTTTGAAACACTTCAGACTTTTGCTGCTCTGATCCGTGATGAGTGTCGATCGACTCTCTAGTGTTGTTGTTGATCGATACTGCTTATGTTGGACCTTTGTCGACGTCACTTCTATATCTCAAATCTCTCATAAGCTACCACAAACATTTAATCATCAAATGCCACACTGTAGGAAACCGGATGCACACTTTTATCTGGTGGAATAGGAAATTCGACCTCTAAAAAGGCGCAGGAAACCACAAAATTCACAGGATCATGTACCCTCTTCACTCTTTTTGAAATCCATCAAGTTCAGCCTTGTTAGCTTCTCTACTGAGGTGTTTGAGAACATAGGGTTTTCTAGATTTCACTCTCTTCTTTGGACTTCTTTCTTTCGCTGTCTGCTTGTCCATGATAGATTCATGTTCGTCCAGCTGGTGTCGATCGATATATGGTGTGTACCGTCGATCGATACTGTCAACGAAAGAAGTTTCAGCTGGGAGCAATTGTCCTTGTTTTGGTGTATCGACATCCTGATGATTGGTGTTCATTGTTAGCCTTTCTGTTGAGCTGTGTGCAATAGGGCTTGACATGGGCGGATGTCGATTGATGCTCGGCTGCTGTTGTCAATTGTTGGTCGTCCGTTGATGTCGACCGATGTCGTCTTGTTGGTGTCTATCGACGGCGTGTGTTTTACCACAATACAGACTGGAAGGATACGGGTGTCGTGTGGCGAAATCTGAGTGGCTCTGAATTCTTACTGTTCTGATGCACTCTTCAATGGGTGTCAATCGATGCTCAGCTGATGGTGTCGATCTACACCAGTGCGAGCTGCCAAAGGACATAGAACTTTCGACTCGATTACTTCCCCAAAGTTATTATCTAAGATGCCATCAACCTGATTCCTCTTACTCTCCTCAGCTTTCTCTTTAACCAAAGCTTCTTGCTTCTTTACAACTTCTGCTGTCTGAAAACCCTGAGTGTCTAGCATCATGACATGGGCGTCCAAGGCTTCAAATTTTTCATTCAGATCTTTGTGGATATAATCCAACCTCGGATTTAACTATGCACTTGTCATCTGATTAATTTCTATGACTCATTCGAATAGATATCATCCTCTGATATATATGATTCTCGTCCTCTTTTGTAGCCTATTCCACCAACGAGACTTCATGTATAGAATCAGTTTTGTCCTCAACCTCAATGATCTTGTCATTATTCATAACACCTGATTTCATTCTGTGAGTATCCATATTCCTGATATTGTTGCTAGACACAAAGTTTTGAATCAATCTCTTAGCTTCCTCTGGAGTCCTGGTTTCACAGTTCCCTTCGCTTGCCTGATCCAGCATCATATGATACTGCACATTAATACCGTTGTAGAAGAATCCATGCAGTTGAACCTCCATGAAACCATGATGTGGATAGTCTTTTTGGTACCCCCTAAATCTGTCCCAAGAACTTCTGAACCCTTCAGTAGGTCCTTGAGAGAATGTCAAAATCTTATCCCTTAGCTCTTCGGTCTTCGCATCATCAAAAAAAATAGTCAGAAACGCAGTCTTGACATTGGTCCAGGTAGTTAGAGTTCCTGGTGGTAGAAGTTTCAGCCAAACAACTGCATTCTCAGAGAGAGAATACTTAAAGAACTTGCAGAGGAGATAGTTTGTAGTTCCTTTATGCTCTGGGATGCTAAACACAAAATCCTCTATTGTTTCAAGGTGGTCCATGGGATCTTCATAGGGAAGACTATGAAAGGGGTGCTTATACACATGATTAAAGTATGCAGGTCTTATCTGGCCGTCGATCCCCTGAGTTTCTCGAGGTTGAATCGCAGACCTGTTAACATAAAGTAGAGTAGGCCTTATCAATTATGGGTGAATTCTGGGTAAAATAAAAATGTAGACGGTATATGAAGTCTGCTTTTGAAAGTCAAATCTTGGGTGAATTCTGGTCAACTGCAAAAACTAACATTTTCAAAATGTAGACTGGAAAGAAAATATACACGTATAAAATCACAACTTTTTTAAACACATATAATAACCCGTGAATTTTGAAATTGCAAAAACTAACCCAAACAGTAGACCTACACGATAGTTTACAAACCTAAACTAATAAGAAACTCTATTAATTTGTAGACTGAATATTAAGTCTACGTACAAAAATCTATAAAAAGTTAATTTGTGTGTTATTATTAATGTATTTTTTCAAAGTTTTATTGTTTGACAGTGTGTATTAGTTAATCTTAATGGTCTTGAACTATTTTGAAAATATAATCTTTATAATTATGAAACTATCAATTTTTCAGTTTGGCTATGTAGTTAGCTATTAAGTGTAGACGTCTTTGTAAGTCTATTTTTATAATATTATCAACATGAAATATTTGTTCACTAATCTGTAACATGTATTTTTTTGCAGGTAATGGTCAAGTTACCTGTTGTATACGGAAATTGGTGGTGAAAGGTTCTTTGTGGGAGTTTGTGGTCGATAATCGGAAAAAGGGAGAATGTTCCTTGTGCATGATGGTTGTACACATGGTGAACTTCTTGAAATGACAATAGAAGATTATGATCTGGACAAGAAAATCAAGATAGTGGAGCTAATATATTCCTTACCATACGTTATTTTATAGCAAATGGGTCTGGATACTCCTCTTATGCATGTCAGAATGATAGACAAGTACGAAACTTGATCGAGTTATCTAAGATGCATATTTTACGTCATTGTGTATCAAGTCACTGCCAAGTAGACTACAAATTTTTGGTTTGAATATATGTTAGATAATAAGTGTAGACATTTTTGTAAGTCTATAAATGTAGACTGCAGTTGAAGTCTACGTCGTAAATTCTATTAAATGTACATTTGTTTATTTTATTGTTTGAAGTATACATTTGAGATTTATTGCAAAAAATTATGATTAGTTTACTTTTGAAATTTCTTGGGAATTTTGTATAGATTTTCTTCTTCTCATATATGGGTTAGTTATTGTTTTAGCTTACAGTGGTTTTAATTGTTTGGTTGATTAAAGTATCTTGTGAAAAATTGATAGCTAACAAAAATTAATAATATCACACAAGCGAATCACAACTAAAAAATGAATACAATGTTTGTAGATTATGCATCAAATAATTATTTACAAATAAATATTTTATAAAGATAAATTATTACAAAATAATTTTTAAAAATATTCTTGAGTGTATTTGATTTTTCATAATGTTGATGCCTCAAATAAAGTTTTGTAAAAGAGGAATATCAAAGTAAGATAAAGTTATGAGAAAAACATAAGATAAAAAAAACTTAAATTATATTTTAGTAGACTTTTTATAAAGTATACTTAAAGTTTATGGTTTAATAGACTTTAGTTGAAGTCTACACTAAAAAAAATTCATATTTAAAAATGTACATTTAGAAAATTTAAAAATACTTTGTTATAGAAAATCTTTTAAAATCTTTTTTTGTTAACCTTGTAGCAAAGCAAAAACATAGAGTATGAATCAATAAAATTAGTTCAGTATAAACACAAAATACTCATATAATGAATAAATGTAAATCTTATATTTTTTGGAAGATGATTTGAAAACTTGGGAAGAGAATACTTGCAAAGTAAGATAAAAATATGAGAAAAATATAAGATAAACAATTAAAATCATATTTGACTAAACTTCTATAAATTCTGCTTAAAAGTGACAGTTAATAGACTTTACTTGATGTCTACTCTTATCATTATTTTTTTAGATTTGAAATATATACATTAAAATATGAAAATAAGTTTAAATAAAAATTAGAAAATATAATTTATAAGACCAAATAGTAGTAAATTAAAGACATATAGTTTGAAATCAAAGACATATAGTTTGAAAGACAAATAAAGATTTGGAAAAGAGGAATCTCAAAGTAAGATAAAATTATGAGAAAAACATAAGATAAAAAAAAAACAAATTATATTTTAGTAGACTTGTTATTAAGTATACTTAAAGTTTATGGTTTAATAGACTTTAGTTGAAGTCTACACTACAGAAAAAATTTCATATCTAAAAACTTACCTTTAGAAAATTTTAAAATACTTTGTTATAGAAAATATTTTAAAATTGTTTTTTTGTTAACCTTGTAACAAATCAAAAACATAGAGTATGAATCAATAAAATTAGTTCAGTATAAACACAAAATACCCATATAATGAATAAATGTAAATCTTATATTTTTGGAAGATGATTTGAAAACTTGGGAAGAGAATACTTGCAAAGTAAGATAAAAATATAAGAAAAATATAAGATAAACAATTAAAATCATATTTGACTAAACTTCTATAAAGTATGCTTAAAAGTGACAGTTAATAGACTTTACTTGATGTCTATTCAATCATAATTTTTTAGATTTGAAAATATATACATTAAAATATGAAAACAAGTTTAAATAAAAATTAGAAAATATAATTTATAAGACCAAATAGTAGTAAATTGAAGACATAGATTGAAATGTAACTTTATTTAAATATAAATACAAAACAGATATTTAAAATCTTAATATTTAAATCTTAGATTTTTTGGGAGGAGAAGATAACAACCATGGAAGAAAATACATGCAAAATAAGATAAAATTATTTTTTTTAAAAAGCCATAGGACAAAAAAAATTAAAGTCATATTTTTGTAATCTTCCAAAGAAGTCGGCTTAAAATTTGTTGTTTAGCAGACTTCAAATATAAGCAGACTTTATTAGAAGTTTACATTATCCAATAATCTTCATATCTGAAAAAATCTATACCTTTTGAAATGTGAAATAGTTTTAAATTTGAAAATACTTCAAAAACAGAATTTATAAGATAAAATAGTAGAAAAGTAAATGCACTAACTTTGAATCTATAACTTTATTTGAATATAAACATATAAATACACATTTAAAATCTATAGATCTAAAACTTACATTTTTAAAGAAGAAGATGAAAACCATGAATGATAATACGTACAAAAACAAGATAATATTATTAGAAAGACATAACATAAAAATACACATTTAAAATCTATAGATCTAAAACTTATGTTTTTAAAGGAGAAGATAAAAACCATAAATAATAATACATAAAATAGCAAGATAATATTGTGAGAAAGACATGAGAGAGTTTTAGAGAGAAGAGAGATAAATGAGAGAGTTTTAGAGAGAATGGAGAGAGTCTTTAAAACTTGTGCAGCCATTTTAGATAGATATTGTGTAAATTTCTTTTATATAGGGAGACAAAATTGTAGTTAGATTAAATTTACGATAATGTAGATTTTTTTTGAAGTCTACTAAAATTAAAATTGTGGAGTATACTTTATTGTAAGTCTACTTAGTAGACTTTTTAGAAGTCTAATATGATAATTTCATTATTGTCATTTATTATTTATTGTTTTAATAATTTCAATATATGATCTTATAATTTTTAATACTAGTTTGAAGATTATAATTTTAATTTATTCATACAAAAATTAAAATAAATTAAAATTATTTTATTTTTGTAGTATTTTTTGTTCTTTATTATTGTAGAAATTAATAATAGGAGAAAATGCACCTCATATACATAGATAAGTGCAATATTTGCATAGATGTAAAAGTACTTTGAAAAAATTACACTCTAGCATATTTTTCATTTCCCTCTTAACATTCTAGCATACTTTATGCTTGTGGTGTACTTTCAAGTTACAAAATTCCTAAATTATCCTCCCAACTCTAACCAAAATGAATTAATTTCATTTAATTAAATTATTGTCGAGACTCTATTTTTTTGCTTTCTCTTCTCATCTCTTATCTTTCTTCTCTTCTATTCCTCTTCATCTAATCTTCATCACTGAAAAATAGTAAGTATCAACCATCAATTGTGAGATTCAATGTTCTTTTGTTTGTTATTTTTTACTTTTTTGTTGTTAGATTTGTTATCTTTTTTAGATCTAGCAAAAATGGTGATGTTATAGTTGAAGGTAGTGGGGGACGAATTAGTTATGGTGGCATGACAAATCATTGATCTCCTTGTTACTAATGGCGGAGCGTGAAGGAGGAGCAAAAAAAAAATTTGATAATGGAGGACTGAGACAAGATGTGGTCACGCTGGATTGGTGCTGTTAGACAGAAAAGTCGTCGGAGTGCTGGTGGCGTTCGCCGGAGACATCATCAGAACATAGATATCAACAACTTAGAATCATCATCCAAGACACCTTTTCGCCAAACTTCTTGTCACAATGCCACTGATTACATGCTCACAAAGCCACAAACTTGTTCTGACCACAACCATAGTGCCTTAGATGTCCTTTGAACACACAACATCTAACCATATCCAAGAAAACCCAACATACATGACCGGTGTCCACACCTCACCTAAACACATCTCTCTTTCCGCTACCACTGACCATGCCTTACCTGAACACACAACCACTCTAGTCACTCCTATCCTTAACCACGAAACCTCCACTTGAGACCTTCTAATCACTGAACCCAACTCTTTCTATGTACACGCCTCCAGCGATGACTTACTTAATGATGTATCTAACAGTTTCTCCCCTAACCTCATTCCCACTTCTCTCATTCAAAACCCACTACTCACCAACCACACATCTCACACTGACCATGATTCCTCTGACCATACAATTTCTACAACTGGACAAGTTATTTCATCTAGAGAGAACACAAAAGTCTATATGACCACATAAGAGACCAAGCATTTAATGAACATCGATGTCCCTTCCCTATTCATGTTACTTGTACTATATTAAACACTAGTCATCAGATCAATTATAAAATAAAACAATCTAATGGTCCAACTTGAAGCCCAAAACTCTATAAATCTGTCCATGTTAATGGCACAATATATTGACGTAATGAGTGTTTAGAAACAAACGAAACTAACGTACTTTTAATCTCAAACGTCTTTATCTAACCAAGGAAAATTTTGTCCAACAAAATACAAAAGGCAATAACAAAGTATACTACCAGCAGAAAGTATGTCAATTTGCAAAGATCTAAAAGCAAAGTATTTCTATGCGAGAATCTCTCAAATACTTTTATGATGAGTTGTTTTGTTTAAATAGCCATTTTGCCTCTATCTAATCTAAACAAGACCTAAATTATACCATTCTCTTTTTTCTGTTCAAAACTCTTCTGCTCAAAACTCTTCTGCATTTCCTCTTTCTCTCTCTCGAATCCAGAAACTTTATAGTAAAATTAAACCAGCAACTAAAGATGATTTTTTTTTTACCAATTTGTCTCTCCATTCTCGTATCTGCTACCAAATCCAACAAACAACTCAAATCGTGAGCAATAATCTTAAATAGGTTTGTTATGGTGTTTCTGGTGAGTCGCTTCACTTGTTTCTGTTTTCTTATTTCACATAAGACCAAATTTTGACCTTTTTGCTAGACCTGAACGCTTCAAGCTTCACTCCTTCATCTCTATCTTTCTCCGTCGTGGCCGCCGTCCACGGCAAGCTCGAACCACACCATGGGACTGCTTCATCTTCCTTGTTCATCTCTGCCAACGAGTGAAAACGGAGCCACCACGAAGGTCTCTGCCTCAATCTTCCTTTTCTCCACCACAAATTGTTGCATTTGTCTCGGGTCACCGGACCATCTCCGTCGTCTTTATCCGCCGATATCATCATGCTCGGATTAAACCTCGCCGTCGTGCTCATCATCCTGTCTCTGTCTCGTTACGGAAGAGATCGAGCAACAATGACGATTTCTTATGTTTTGCAACATAAACCATCCAATCTTTGGATATTCTCGAGTTGGTCCCAATATTTTCAAGTGTACAAATAGCTTCACAAATCAGCCCCAGACTTTCAGATTCTACATTCCAAACCCTTTAAGAATCCTCCGAATGGTCCTTAGAGTCTTAGATGTTTTCAATGTTACAATTCAAATTACAATATTGAGATAACTAGTGTATATTACAGACTAAATATAACCAAAAAGTTAAATAAAATCTTAATCGTCTATTTCACAAATTACATCATTAATTAGTATATATTACTGGCTAACTATAACAATGTCGAAATACTTAGTATATATTACCGGCTAACTATAACTAAAAATCAAGTAAATATTAACCGGCTAAACAACCATTTTAATCATTTGTATTGTGATTTGTTAATGAGTTAATTTTATGTTTAGTCAAACATGTAAATCTAATCATATGTTTTGTGATTTATTAGAGAGTTAATTTTTTGTTTTATCCAAATTTATACAAAATAACAACCATCAACTAATCAAAATAGCCGGTAAATATAAATTAAATACGAGCTACAAAGTAAAGTATCCGGATAAATCAGAATATAACAATACTAATTTTAGCAGGGACCAGTTTTGTAAAAAAAAAAGATGGATCCTCAGCTGCCATGAGCTTGCATCAATCAAACTGAGAAGACCCAACTGATCGATTCATCATGCTGGAACTGCAGCACTCGATCCAGCCCGAGATGGACGAATTAATCGCTTACTGAAGACCATTCTACTTGATTTAATCCTCTCGGCCTAAGCCTCACCCCGTGTGCCTGCAATCAAACGACGGAGATGTGACGGCAGCGAGAAAAGAAGACGCATACACGACTGAGAGAAGAGAAGACGCAGACACGGCAGAGATGTGGTCACAACAAAATCTCATGAACACTGATGTTTGAACAAAATCTCCTAAACACTACTGGCTGAACAAAATCTCCTACACACTGCTATATGAATAATTTTCTGCTGATAGAACAAAGAAGTAACACGCAAAACGAAATGTTAAACGATAAATCTGATTATCGAATGAAAAAAAAATAGATAGAGAAAACATCAAGACATGTGGAATCAAGTCGAGAATAATGCTTTTGAAATACAAGGAATAACAAGTACATTATTGCGGGAAGGAGAGTATCAGGCGATCAAAAAGGAGCCCATACAAACAAAACAATTTTTAAGGATCTTTTAGAACCTCATCCATGCACGAGGATTGGTGGAGGAAAGATTAGGCAAGCGGAGAAGTCTTCACGAGAATACAATGCTTTTCTGGTACAAAAGAGTAACTTACAAGGAGTTAGACAGGATGAGTGAAACTAGTGTAACTAGTGAAATTAGTGCAACTATCCATCACAATGGAAATAAGTCCATGCACTCATGGGCACGTAAGACTCATTTAGGTTTACAAGGAATTAACAAGTTCAGACTCAGCCAGGCACTGGATCCGAGAGATCCTCAGGGAATCATTAAACCTGACTATTCAGCTCTAAGGAGCCAAACCCAATTTTTAATTTAACGAGAGTTCTAAGCTGGAATTGCAGACGATTGGGAAGTAATTGGAAAATTAGTTATCTCTCAGAGAGATTTGATATAAGCATAAACTTGATTTTTTATTTCTATCGGAGACGAAGCAAGATTTAGTTTTTGTTCAAAGATTTCAATCTCATTTTGGATTTGACAAAATTGGTTATGGTGGATCCTATTGGTACCTGTGGCGGATTAGATTTATACTACAACAATGAATTCCAAGTCAACATTTTATACACAAGCAATAGGCTGATTGACGTGGAAGCAGAGATTTTGGCAAAAGAGTTTGTATCACTTTTGTATATGGGTATCCAGTTCAAAAATAATGGGAACAAGTATGGGAAATATTGACTCGATATGGGTTAGAGAGATTGGGACCTTGGTTTATTATTAGAGACCTAAATGAAATTATTGGGAATCATTAGAAACAAAGAGGTACACTAAGACATGTGACCTCTTTTGTGAGTTTTAATAACATGATCAGAAATTGTGGATTATTGGACTTTCCAGCTCGGGCAAACCAGATGTCCTGGCAAGGAAGACGAGGAAAAGTAATGATACGGTGTTGATTGGACCGAGTTTTGACAAACAAAAATTAGCATACCTTATTCCCATTCTCGTACACTGAATATGAATGGTAGGTTCATACCACCGTCCAGTTATCGCTTTTCTGGAGGATAAGGTTCCCAGAAGACAAGATAAATTTCGCTTTGATAAAAGAAGGACTGGACAAGAAGGATTACTGGACTCAATAGGGCGGGGATGGGAGGAGATAGGCGAAGGAATTGAGGCGGAGTTTTTTGCAAAACTCAATAATTGCCGGCAAGAAATTGTGTGGTGGCGGAAGAACAATCCACCATACGGGAATGAGAGAATAAATGAGCTCTGTAAGGCTTTGGTGGAGGTCTAACCATATGATACTCGAACACAAGAGGAGATAGTGGATGTATCCAGAAAGTTACAAGAAGCGTACAAAGATGAGGAAGAGTATTGGTATCAAAAGAGTAAGCATATGTGGAATACCTCACGGATCTAACAATATAGTAAATGGATGGATTTTCAATTTTTTACCAAATGAAGGTAGTTACTGCATTACCGAATCATGTCATGTCCTACTTTTGTATTCCAAAGATAGTAACAAAGAAATTGATGAGCGCAGTGGCTCAGTTTTGGTGGAGTTCAGGGGGAACTACTAAAGGTATGTTGTATAAATCTTAGGATAAGCTATGTCAATCGAAGGAAGAGGGGGATTGGGTTTTAAAGACCTGGCGAAGTTTAACACGGCAATGCTTGGAAAACAATTTTGGCAACTGATAGAGAAGCTTAATTGTTTGTTTTCTAGAGTTTACAAAGGACGGTATTCAGGAATGTATCACCCTTGGAACCAGTCAGATCTTATTCACCATCCTATGGATGGTGCAGTATTGTATCATCTAGATCTCTGGTTAGCAAAAGACTAATCAAAAGGGTGGGATAAGGGAATTCTTTCTCTATATGGAGTGATATGTGTCTCCCAACATAATCTTTACCCTAATCTCACAATTGATGCATTCATCAATGCAACTTCAAGAAAATGGAACTCGTAGGAAATTTGATCTATATTAGACCCTGAAGATGCTAAAATAATTGAAAGTTTACCTTTGAGTCGGTTCCTACGGATTGACTAAGTCGGTTGGCATTTTACCAAAAAATGGGAAAAACATGGTCAAGTCAGGATATCAAGTGGAGAGGGTGTACCGGATGTTGACAGATAACTACCGCTTTATGGCCCACATATTACTCTTAAAGGTATTCTCCTGGAAAATACGGTGTCCACCAAAAATAAAGCATTTTTATGAAAAATAGTATCAGGATGCATTTCGGTTAATAAAAACCTCAAGGCTAGAGGTTTACAAGGTGACACTTATTGCGCCCTTGTGGAGCGGAGGAGAAATCAATAAATCAGGTTTTCTTTGAATGTCCACCAGCAGTCCAAGTGTGGGCTCTATCTAGGATACCATCGAATCCAAACATTTTCCCCACACCATCGGTTTATACTAACATGGATTATTTGTTTTGGAGAGTATCCCAACTAGGAAATAACCATCAGTTTCCTTGGATTTTATGGTATATATGGAAAGGACGGAATAACAAAGGTTTTAGTAACATAGACGCTGATCCACGAGATAATACTGCATTGGCATAGACAGAATCGACAGTATGGCATGAGGCACAATAAACAATGATTCAAAGCTCTGTCCCAAATGGAGAGTTGTTGAGAGTAACCTTACCACAAATATTGGGTCGTTGGTGCTTTACGAATGGATCTTGGAAGGAGAAGGATAAGTTTTCAGGACAAGGTTGGTATGGTACTTTGGAAGGTTTTGATGGCTTAATGGGGGCAAAGAATATGAGCTTTAGCTTATCTACCCTTCACTCAGAACTGGAGGTCCTTTTATGGTCAATGGAATGTATGAGGGATTTACAATAATTTCATGTTATTTTGCAACAAATTGTTCTCAAGTGGTAAAAATGGTTTCAGATCCAGAAGAATAGCCTACTTTTGCAACTTGCGTAGAAGATATCAAGAGTTTAAATGAGGGCTTCAATTACATGGAACTCATTCATGTACCAAGAACACTGAACACAAGAGCAGATAGTCTGGTACAGAGTGTTAGGATTCAACCGTCGTTTATCATTCTTATGGATACATAGTCCCCATACTTATTAGCAGAGTCTAAACCGAGTCAAAAATATTGATGACAAAAACAATTAATAAAA
>MU106628.1:46090-100943 GCA_012274485.2 Sinapis alba
ATATATATATATATATATATATATATATATATATATATATATATATATATATATATATATATATATATATATATATATATATATATATATATATATATATATATATATATATATATATATATATATATCATTTAAATTAAAATATATACCATATAAAACACATTAATATTTTTATATTGAAATTTGCTTTAAAATATTGAAAATGTAATATATTAATTTCAAACTTTCATTAAAGTTTTAAAAACGATTATAAATTACTAAAAAATTTAAACGTCCCTAACTAATTTTTTATCATGTGTTTTAAAGTTTTTGTTATAAAAAGATACAATTAATCTATGTATATTATAAAGTTTTATTTAATAGATATTCATATTAAAAATATACTATATATCTATGCTAATATCATTTAAATTTAATTATATACCATATAAGATAAATTGATTGTTTGGATTAATAAAGTGATTGTAAATAAATAAGAGTGATTGTTTTGATTTATGTACTAGCACCAATTAACCATATATATAATGGTTATTAATTGAGAGAATTTCAATTTTACCACAAATTTGATATCACTTTTCAAATTTATCCTTAAAATGATTTTCATTAATACCTTAAATTTGTGATGAAAATAAATCAAACTAACCCTCTTAAATCATTTTTAAATTTTTAATAATCATTTATACATATTAATAAACCCAATCTGGCCCCATAAATAATAAATCCTAAACAATAATCACTAAACTCTAAAACCAAGTGTTAAGGAAATGATTAAGTGTATTTTTGAAAAGATGTATCCAACTTAGGTATTGTAAGCAATTTATCTTATTGATTTCTCAATAAATTAATATATATATATTATTTATTATTTCATATGTAAAAGAATGCAAAATAAGTAATAATATGTAAAAATAATTATATATACAATGTTCATTCCATAGAAGGTGTGAGTCTCAACCTAGTTTAGTTTTCATATTGTTTGCAAAATTACGTTTCCTATATTTTCCTATATTGTAAGAAAAAAAATATGCCAAAGATATACCATAAATTCGTGGCCCAATTCGTTTAAGGACTAACTTAAATATAAACTGTTATGGTAGGTACAATATTATATTTACACAAAATTTTGTTAACATGATAATATAATATATTTGAGAATATCCATATGATGTTTAGGTTAACCAGTCAAATACTTATATATCCATCATAGAAAAAAAAAAATCATTTAACTCTCTCGTATACATAATAATATTGATTGTCACAAGAAATATTCCATACTATGTTATGATGACCTTTCTATAACCATCAAGTAGACCTCAGAAACAATGCATGTAAAAATTATCAAAAAAAAAAAAAAATTGTACAACTCCAGAGCCACAAATCTTTTAAGTTAGTTCTTGTGGATAAAAAGTTAGGTTAATGTTCCATCGCCTATTATTTTCAAAAGATATTAATTATTTTCAAAAACACTAATACATGTTATATTTTGATAAATAAATGGTACAAGATTGCATAAATTTATTGAGCATAGTGATTTAAAGAAAATATAAACATCTTCTAAATGACATAAACTTTATCAATCAGTGCATTCAATCTAAGAGAATACGGTGGCGAATTCAAGATTAGTTAATTTTCATACAAGTTGTCTATCCTAAGAAGAGAGTTTCTATTCAAGTCATATGCTATTTTAGTTGACTTATATTATAGATGATATAAACATATCAAATTCTTTTAGTGGAAATTAAATATGGTGATTCTCCTACTAAACATGTTGCTAATTTGAGAAGTAAGTACTTATACTCAGTTTTATTGAATATTAATAGATAGATTTAATTTTGTACATTACTATGGTAACTATCTTATTATTTATGATAAAGTAATCGTTATTTGCGTATGTAATTATTTTGTTGATAATAACTAACCCAGTAATCATCAGAAGATTTTACAAGATACTTTCAATTATCTATCATTTGGTAATTCTCTTGATATTCATAGTGATTTTTTTCTCAAAAAATCATTAGAAGACTGAACCATTTATTTTAAAGAATGTAATGCAACCGTGTTTTCTATATTCAACTTCTTGAATTGGTGTGAATTGTTATCGAGTGGTTAACCAAGCATTTGCTTTTTAAGGCATAGTTGACTGGTCAATCGCAAACTAACCAAGTGTCCATTCTAAGACATATTTAATTAATCAAGAAGTTAATTAATTCACTGTGTTTACTGTGTAGAAAATTTTAATACTTTCAACCCGATGTATATCTTGAGTTAGGGCCGGTTGTAACGAACTGATTAAGTGTATGATAAAAACATAATCGATACATCGCAAACTGCACATTTCAGAGAATGCTTCATCCGGCTTATCTGCGGTCAGCTTAAACATGTTCCTTCAATAAGGATTCATTGTTTAGGTCAGTGATCGGCTCGTGATGCTAACTATATGGTCGCTTAACTCGGCGATCATTCGGCAGATGTGATGTGCGAACATCATCTAGTCAGAGGGTTCCATAGGACCTTGGTCGTGCCGATCGTGCATTGGTGTGGACCAAACGTGAATCGTTGGTCTAAAGCAGTTTTACTGTGATCCCACAAGAATATTCCAATTGCTGTCTAGTAGGAGTGAAGTATTTACGTAAATAAAAGCATATATATATATATATATTTCTGTTACCGATGAACCTGTTAAGATTACCTACATACCTATGAGGAGGATCAAACCATATGTAGTTTCATTTCATTTTTTAACTTTCGACAGGAATGCCGACGAGCTCCTTCCTTTTTCCCTCTTTTTTTTGGTCGAAGAGACTCACATTTGTAGTATCATTTGACGTTCATGTAGTTCAATGATCTCGGCACATGTTCTCTTGAAGATGTATCCAATTGGTAGACGCTGGTTTTAATCACTTGGGTGATTTTATAGGGTCCTTCCTAGTTTGTTTCGAGTTTGCATGCCCTTTATGCTTTAGTGTTTTCGAACACTTTCTTTATGATGAGGTTGCCGAGTTCCAAAGGTCGTGCACGGACTCTCTTGTTGTAGTATCTCTCTGCGAGGTGTTGGTAGTTCTAGATCTAGAGGAGTGCTTGATCTTGGTTTTGCTCTATCGTTATGAAGGTCTTTACCCGGTGGAGAGCAGCTTGGAGAGTTATGGTTGCATTCAGGTGGAGGTTGTCACGAAACTTTTAGTGCACCCATAGTGTGTTAAGCAGGGAATCTACTGCTATCCAAGAAGTCTTTTATAACATATAATACACTAGAAGACTTTCGACAAGTCTTCTAAATCTAAATTGTTTTACCTAACTATAAATTTTACCCTTCAGTTTGAATATAACGGCATTTAAACCAAATAAAATTAAACCAAACAAGATTATTTACCAGTCATATAAATAAATATAATTCAAAATTATAATACATCAATTAAACAGTAATATGTGAATATTGTTTAGTTAAATCGAATAAAATGAAAATTGATTAATATAGTAGTATATTTTAATGAATATATATAAATATAATTCATAATTATATACATCAATTATTTTATTTCTATGAAAATAATATTTAATATTTTGATTATAATAATTAGATGTTTTGGTGTAAGTTAAAACTTGTTTTGATTTTCTTTTATTTTCAGAAAATAAGTGAAATAGTTTTGTTGAAAGATTTGTTTAGCTAAATCATAGTTGTTTAATAATATCATAATATTCAAAACTTTATTTTTAATTTATTTATAAAAAACACAATTTATTTATTTTTTAGTTTTTACTTACTATTTTATCTTAATAGTCAAATAAATAAAAAATCTTTTTATTTACAATATAAAGTATTAAACATATTTAATAAACATGACTTCTGATTATTTAAACTAATATTTACAAAAATAAAATTAAAAAGACAATTATAGTTATGGGCATTTTGCAAAAAAGACTCAAAATTTAAAGTCAATTGCAAAACCAACCCATGATTTGTTTGAAATTTTGATTTTCCTTTTTTACCGTAGAATTTTGGATAATTCACGAAAATGCTATTACTTTAATATATATTTTTTCCGAAAATGATTGTATTACCATATCAGCCTCATCTTCATCAAGTATTTACAATGTTGTCATTGTCTTCAATACACCAACCACCATGAACAACCAATTTGAAGCTTTTAATGCTTCTAAAAATAGATTTTGACATTCTTTTTTCGTTTCTAATGCTGAAAAAAAATGTAATCTCTTTCACTTTCTCTCTTTATTCTTTCAAAAATACACAAGATTTTGATTCAAAATTTTGTAAGGTTCATAAAGCCATTTAAGCTCATGGTTCTTGGTCATTAACGAGTGGGTCGCTCGACTTTGGTGGTATTTTGTAGTATTGGAGAATCTACACAAGTTATTTCAGTTGTAAAGATATGAAATCAATTTTTTACCCAGATTTGTTCGTCCAGAAGATCTCAATATAAGTCTTCTAGTTGGAGAAGACTTATATGAAAGTCTTCTGGTCAAAGAACATGTTAGTTTTTGCAATTGACTTTCTTGGTGTCTTTTTGAAACAAATTCTATGGAAGTGGGAAGACTTCCTGGAAGTCTCCCAACATTTCTTTGTTAACAAAAAAACCCGCGAAGACTTACTTGTAAGTCTTCTAGAAAAAAACAGGTTTGCTTTTGCAATTGACTAAATTGTGTCAGAAATTTGACTTTCTTGTAAGTCTTCTGGGAACGATTCAATGAAAGTCTTCTCAACTTTCAAAATTAAGTCTTCCAACCGTTGGTGTAAGCATGCTTAGGTTACTTTTTCAATTAACAATAAAAACTTAAAGTAAGTAAATTCAACCAGAAGACATCCACGGAAGTCTTCTGACGGAAGACTTACTAATAGTCTTCTGGAGTTTTATTCCGGGATTCTGGTCGAGAAAGACTCTTCCAGGGAAGTCTTCTGGTTGAAATTACTTACTTTAAGTTTTTATTGTAAATTGCAAAAGTAACCTAAGCAGACTTACACCAACGGTTCAAAGACTTAATTTTGAAAGTTGAGAAGACTTTCGTTGAATCATTCCCAAAAGACTTACAAGTAAGTTTTCTGGAAAAGTCAAATTCCTGACACAATTCGGTCAATTGCAAAACAAACCTTTTTTTCTAGAAGACTTACAAGTAAGTCTTCTCCGGTTTTTCAAAAAAAAAAATATCAAAGGGAGACTTCCCGAGAGGTCTGTTGTAGAAGACTTATCTGGAAGTCTTCCATTGTAAATTTCCAATTGTAAAAGTGACCTCTACGGAAGACTTACCCGTTAGTCTTCTTGCGAAGACTTCCAGGAAGTCTTCTAAGTCAATTTTTAATAAACTTTCATTTTCTCTAAACATATAAAAACTTTTAAATATTTTCTTCTTATATTAACCAAATATTAAGGCTACTGAATGAAATTTGTACCTTAATTGGTGGTAATTATGAGGTTATTAACATTCATGTTTATTAGGGTTTTTAGCTAATGATAGAAGGCTATATTGATGTTCTATATTATCTAATGTGTTTTAATTCTATTTTTTCAGATGATGCGCCAGTTACCGGTAGTCTATGGAGAGTGGTTGGTGAAAGATCATTCTTGGGAATTTGTGGTTGATTATGTCAAAGGAGCGGGAATGTTCTTTTTGACCGAAGGTTCTACACATGAGGAACTTGTTCAAATGGCTCAAGAAGATTATAACCTAGACATGAACACAGAGGTTGTGGAGTTGACCTACTCATTACAAGAAGCAATGATGCAACAGATGGCTCCAGCATCCTTCCCTCCTATTCATGTTACAAGTGATAGACAAGTTCGGAACTTGATCGAGATAACTAAAACGCATTATGTATGTCTTTGTATATCAAGCCGAGGCAAGTTCGAAAACAAAGAAGCTGAAGATAGAAATGAAGCTGAATCTGAAGCTGAAGTTGAAGTTGAAGCTGAAGATGAAGCTGAAGTTGAAGCTGAAGATGAAGCTGAAGATGAAGTTGAAAGGGAAAAATATGATGATAACTTGCCTGAAGGTGGAGAAGATGGTAGGGAGAAGAACGCTGATATTTCTTATTTTGATGAAGACATTGACGATGCTGAAGATTACAGTGTTTTGGAAAAGTTAAAGATGAGGAAGAGGTAGAAGAAGATGATATGGTTTTTGAGGAATTGAAAGAGGCATATGATAGGGAAGGATGCATTGGTATCAGCAACAATATTCTATGTCAACAAGAGTTTTGTTAGTAAGGATGCACTGGTTTTAGAGTTGCGGTTGACAGCGGTGAAGAAGAGGTTCTCCTACAGAATATACAAGACAACGAAAACTCTACTTGTGTCAAAATGTTGTGTTAATGGGTGTGTATGTAAGTTTAGACCAAGTGTGAAACATGGAGCGAACACTTTTTGGGTAACCAAGTATGTGAAAGACCATACATGTTCTGTGATAGACCGGATAGCTCACCGGAAACGAAGTGCTCCGAAGTATATTGCTAGTCTTTAATTAGATAGCGTTGGAATCATTGATGGGTTAACTCCGCAGCATATCAAAGATACAATAGAAAAGATGTTTGGCATGAATCTAGATTACACCACTTCATACCGAACATTGGTACATGCTCAAGAATTGGTGAGAGGTTTAGTAGAAGATGGGTATGAACGGCTTCCTTCATATTTGGAGCAAATCTTGTTAGCAAATTTGGGTTTTATCACAAGTATAGAGCTTGATTCTAAGAGTAGATTTA
The DNA here is from genome assembly GCA_012274485.2 of Sinapis alba. Taxonomy (NCBI): domain Eukaryota; kingdom Viridiplantae; phylum Streptophyta; class Magnoliopsida; order Brassicales; family Brassicaceae; genus Sinapis; species Sinapis alba. The sequence continues at coordinate 52,803 of MU106628.1, forward strand.
AGTATCTATTTATATCCTTTGGAGCTTCTATAGTTGGGTATCAGTATCAGAGAAGGGTAATCGTGGTGGATGGAACTCACCTAAGTGGAAAGTATGGAGGTGTTATGTTAGTTGCAGCTGCACAAGATGGTAATTTTCAGATATTTCCATTGACTTTTGGAATCGTTGATGTTGAAAACAATGAATCTTGGGAATGGTTTTTCAAAAAATTGAGGAGTTGTATTACTGATGAATATCCCCTGGTGATAGTTTCGGACCGGCACACATCCATTAACTATGCATGTGATAAGGTGTTTCCTTGGGCGACTCGAGGAATCTGTTATTATCACCTACAACAGAACATTGTCCAAAAGTTTAAGGGAAAGCATCTCTTGTATTTGGTTAAAGGTGTTGCATATGCTCATACTCATTATGATTTTAATCGGTACATGGAGGAGATACGGAGTGCAAACCCTGATCTTGCAACATATTTGGAGGAAGCTGACGCGTCTTTATGGTCACAGATACATTGTCTAGGAGAAAGGTACAACATAAAAACGAGCAACATTGTTGAGTCAATTAATTCCAAACTCAAACGAGCTAGAGGATTTCCAATACCATTCCTTTTGGAGTTTATAAGGGAGAAGCTAGGAAGGTGGTATTGGAAAAGGAGAGAAGATGCTTTGACTCTCACAACTCAACATAGTCGGGGAGTTGAAGTCTTATTGGCGGTTCGTTCAGAAACAGCGGCGCTGATGAGTGTCCAACCAATTGATAGATGGCGGTTCTTTGTGAAAGGTGGTAAACGGGACTGTGTTGTTGATTTGGAACATGGAATGTGTGATTGTGGTATCTTTGCAATTGAACAAATACCTTATCTTCATGCTTAAGCAGCTGTAATATTTTATGGTGTGGATGTTGCCACCCTCGTCAGTTTGTATTAGTCAAAGGAATTTTTGTTCTCATGATACTCACATAATATATATCCTTGTGTTGGAGAAGTGGGGGCACGGAAATGTCTTATGTTATGTCTTCTTTTTAGTCTTCTATTGAGTCTTCCGTGAAAGTCTTTTGTTAAATCTTCTATTAAGTCTTCTGTTAAATTTTCTGTTAAGTTTTCTATTAAGTAAGTCTTCTATTAAGTCTTTTGTTAAGTCTTCTGGTGAGAAGACTTCCGTGAAAGTCTTCTGTTAAGTCTTCTATTAAGTCATCTGTTAAGTCTTTGTGTTGACTTTTTTAACTTATCCTATTCGTTTTCATAAAAGTAAATCGTTCATTATAACATAAACCGTCCATTACAACATATAAATCTAACCCTAAGTCATTACAAACAAATAAATAATTACATACAAATCATTACAAATAAATAATTACATACATACTAAGTCATCATCCATACGTATCCAAGTTGTTATAATATGACGACTTATCTTCGATGCCTTCGAAGCCAGGAGTCTCGTGAAATATATCATGCGCCATCTTCTCCCGAATATGTTTCACGTTCTTCTTACAAAAGGCAGCAGGAAACGAAGTGTACCCAAGAGCATGACACTTGATGTACTTCAAGGCGTACACACCACAATCACCAGCTAAGCACTATAGTACTCCAACTATCGCTCTCTCATACGTGAATGGCTCCAGTGAGTACTTGATACGCTCTTCGTTGGTGGAAGCGCACTCAACAAGTAAATAAAGGACCATTGTGAGAAAAGGCTACATTACCTCATCCAGTTGTGCTTTTGATAAATGTTTCACAATGTTGTCCCAGACTACTATGTGCCTCTTAGGGATCGATATCCAAATAGAAAGCCAATGATCGTTTTGGAAGTTCACAGACGCATGTATATATCATCAACATCTACACCCCAAATCTTATTAGAAGTGCAAAATGTCAGCACTATGCCTGCATAAAGAACCCACGACCCGCCATGCAGCCTTCTTCCTAAATTGTTGTGATCGGGCGGGCGTCGAGCTCTTAAATTCCCTGTACTTGTCCCTCCACATCCGTGAAAACAGATGATTGAGAAAGCAAATTCTTTCGCTCCTAAAATGATTTGGGTTATTTATGTACCGAAGCCTTAGAACATTGATCCAGAAGACTTTCTAGTAAGTCTTCTGTGAAGTCGTCCCAAGAAAAGACTTTCCAGAAGACTTATTGGTAAGTTTTCTGTTGGGACGACTACGTAGAAAACTTACCGTGTCAAGGAGCAATACTAGGGGGGTTCGGATAACTTGATACCAATAACTTAGACAGCCCTTCGGTTTGTTTGCAAAAACTTTTCTCCAATTTCTGCAAACACAAAAGTAGATAAGCATTAGCAATCGTCTTCCGTAGACTAATAAACAACAAATTGATCACTTACGGATCTTTTTTCATATACTCCAAAAGCGCCTTGCTCAACTGCTTGTCCGGGAGTTCAAAAGGATCATAGCCATGACCAACCTTAGTGTTTGGGATGATCAATTTGGTTTTGTTATTCCCCAGAAAAGGAGATTGTTGTGAGGCAGCAAGCTTCATATCTCTTTCACTCCTTCCCCAGACCATTGCCAAAGCAGAATCCCTCTTTAAAAGCTTCTTAGCCTCCTGCATCTTTACATCTGATACGGTGTCTTTGTCTTTGTCCATTAAGACAACACTAGCTTCAGTACTCGTCTCAGGTTCAGTAGACAACACTGTATCAGCAACCTCTTTGGCTTTGGCCACTTCCGCCTGTTTGGCCTCTCCGAGCCAATCCTTTGCGGCCAGTTTGGCCTCCTTTTCTTTTTTTTTCCTTGGCCTCCTTTTCCTTGGCCTCTTTTTCCTTGGCCTCTTTTTTCTTGGCCTCTTTGGCTTTGGCCTCTTTGGCTTTGGCCTCTTTAGCTTTAGCCTATTTGGCTTTATCCTCTTTGGCTTTAGTCTCGTTGGCTTTAGACTCTTTGGTTTTAGCCTCATTGGCTTTAGCCTCTTTCGCCTTCACTAAGGCCTTCTCTAAGCTCTTAGTAGCCTTCTCTTTCAATTCCTTCTCTTTGTCCTCTTTCACTTCCTTTTGTTTGGCTTCAACACTCAAGGCTTTGGAGGAACTCGGTTTTTCATCCAGTCTTGCTTTCACCTCATTCACACTTTCACTCTGCAATACAAACGAAGTTTCAGCCAAGTTTCCTATTATTTTTCCTACAGGGAGCATGATTTAGGAACTAACCCCGTGTTCGAGCCCCTTTTAGGTAGACTTGAGGTAGTTTGTTGAGATCATCAGAGGAAGTCTCTTTTCCGGTGATTCCCAGCTTCTTCTCCACAACATCCTTCCTATTCCCAAGGAGGTTCATCTCCTTAAGGCACGTCTCAAACTCATCCCTCATGACATCTGTGAGGTCCTTAAAACATTTTTCAATGTATGATTTGTCAACCCCACTCACAGGAATAGAACCCTCTAAACGAGCTTCTGGAATAGCCCCTGAACGAGCATCTGGAATATCCTCTATACGAGCTTTCTTTGAAGGTCTCTTAATATCTTCTTCTCTTATAGCAAGACTCTTTACATAACTCTCTTCCTTCACGTACACAACGTGCATTTTTGGATTGGTCCACGGGTTGATACCCTCGTCTTCCCATCAATTCATGGTCCACTTCCAATTAGGCGGAGCATTAAACATGACTTGAATAATGTTCTCGACCGCCACATCCTCTCTATCATTATCCCATTTTGGAAACATTTCTTCGATGTTCTTCTCAACAAAGTTGATTACGCGAGTCTGCATTATATAAAGATATCAAGTTAGATATTTGACGGATTAGAAATATAGAAGACTTATATGAAAGTCATCTATAAAAATTTATGACCAGAAAACTTATGGAAAGACTTAGTTAAGTCTTCCCGGAAGTCTTCTGGCGAGAAGACTTTTGAGTTAAGTCTTCCGGAAGACTTAACTAAGTCTTCATGTTCGGAAGACTTAACTCGAAAATCTTCTCACCAGAAGACTTCCGAGAAGACTTAACTAGGTCTTCTAGTAAGTCTTCTGGTCATAAATTTTTATAGATGACTTACATATAAGTCGTACTATTTTGAGAAATTACATGTCTGCTGATAGCGTCTTTAAAACATTTGCGTCCTTTGCCACCCTTGAATGCCAGTAACGGTGGAGACGGTTTGTTTGGTAAGGGATTCCCATAATTAGCACCCAATTCTGGCAGAGCATGGTAGATCCACATCTGGAGAACTTGTATGAACCCATCGACAGTATAAGACTTCGTGAAATCTTTTGCCCTAAAAGATTTCATCAGCACCTTAAACGCCACTCTCCCCCTTGGATAATTCTTGAATTTCTCCAATCCATGACGAGCCTTGCAAGACTAGCTCGTGTTGCGCTTGAGTACTTCCTCCCTTCAATGAATCCAGAGAAGATAGCTAGGTATCCCAGCCGCATGCGATCATCCCGAGACCACTCTTGGCATCTCTTACATGCTCTTATTATTTACTCCGAACTTGGTCCAACATCGACAAAAACACCAATCCGCTCCCAGAAATAAACCATCTCATTTCTAACCTCACATCTCTAATTTTCAAGGTTCTCAATGTACTCGCAGTTGAGACCAATGAGTTGTTCAAACTATATCAGTGAAAACCTGACCAGATCTGCACCAACCAGACTCCAAAGCTCATACTTTTTCTTGATGTTGAGCTGGAAACAGAGCATGTAATAAACCAACCTTGATGCCCAACCAAAATCCATCTCCTTGAACTTTAGGAAGACTCCCAATCTTGATTCCTTAAGCTCCTCGTATTCATCATCATGTAGAGCATCCCTTACAGCAGAAAACAACTTGGAGTCATATGTATGGTATGATATGCTTTTGATTGGAAAGGGCTCTTCCCCTAAGGTAAATATCCTCTTCGGAAGTTCTAGTGAATCCATTTTTCAGTCTGCAAAACAATTAAAAACCAACATCTCAATCACAAACCAAACACAATTACTGGAACACTTCGTAGAAGACTTCTCTGAAGTCTTCCAGTAACTTTTCCGAGAAACCTATTGGAAGACTTTCTCGAATACTTCCACAAAGTCTAGACGGACATATTGAAGAACTTACAGTCGGAAGCGAAAGCGGTGAAGTTAGGGTCGGCAACGACAACATCGGTTAACAGATCTGCAAAACTCGAAGTAAAATAAGATGTCAGACTATCACGTTTAGGGTTTAACGGCGGCGAATCTTCGTAAAGGTTCGCCTTTAGTTAAAATTTGGACTCGACACCAAAGAGGAAGAACTTACCGGCAGCGGAGCTCAACGATAACAATAACGGAACACGAACGGTTTCGGATTTGAAAAAAAAGGAAGCGGGTTAGTTTAATCTCCAGAAATACTATTCCGACATGAAAGATAAAAGAGATTCGATGAAAGAAAGAGATTAGCGGCGGTGAAAAAAGACGAAAAACGAGAAACAACGGAAATCGTCTTCGGTATCGCCTTTAGAGAGAAACGGCTAGGGTTCTGTGGTTTACCAGCAAATAGTGAATTAATAAAAAAAAAGTTAAAAATAACTATTTATATGTCCGGTAAAACATCCGGTTAGGTTAATTGTAAATTGGTAAAATTCACAACCGGTTCGGCATAGAAGACTTACGGGGAAGTCTTCCGAAAAAAAACAAGCGAGAAGACTTACGGGGAAGTCTCTTACACCCTAATACGTCGAGAAGACTTACATTTAAGTCTTCTAGCGTAATATGTTTTAGGGACTTAAGTCTTCCAATACCCTAAACAAAAAGACAAATTAAATATCAGTAAACACTACACTAAACTTAAAATCAACTCTAAAACTGTTTAATATACATAAAACAAAACAAATATATGTAAAAAATGAATTTTGAAAAAAATTAGTTAAGCTTCCAAAATCTAACCCTAAAGATACATACAATACTAAAACATATGTTTCCAAACCCTAGACCAAAGAATACAATGAGATGATACATTCACTCATCTATGTTGAAAACAACTCAATTTTACTAGATTTTATTTTATATCATTTACAAATGTTTATTATTACATGATTTAGATTTTTCTCCCATCAAAATATTTTTTTATGTAATTTATAAATTATTTTTAAGATTTACTAAAGCAGAAGACTTACATGTAAGTCTTCAAAAGACTTACAAAATCGCAGACGACTTAAAAAGAAAGGAAGACTTAAATAGGCCATAAAGGTAAAAACGCATACAATTTGTTTTTGTCATAAAGGACCTATTGTAATTCCACTACTCTTTTAGGTTACTTTTGCATTTGATTGATGTTTGGGTACACTTTTGCATTTGAATTCAAGTTTTAGGTTGGTTTTGGCAATTTTCTCTATATTTATCGTTTTGTATATAACTGAATAAAAAAACAAAAATATATAAACCAACCGTAAGTGGATATAATTCTATTAAGATAGCTACTTTATAATTGACCTATAAAAATATAAAATAAAATAAAACTGAAGGAAAACCGGATCAAAATACATATTGAATACCGGGAGATTTACTAAAAACAGCTCAAATATGATTCTAACCATAAAAATAGTCAATATAGTGAATCAAATGCAAAACTAACCTAAAAGTGTGGTAAAAATACTATTTATCCCTTATAACCAAACAGAAAACCATAAAATTATTTTACGATTATGTTCTTTGTAAGTCTATACGTAACAAAATAAGTCTACATATATGTAAACCTCATAAAAAGTTTATTTTGTAGTTTATATCGTGATTTGATCTAACAAATTAATTTTAAAAATGTATAAAGATAATTTTTTAATTTTTTAATTAATCATCAATATAAAAGTTAATATGAAGTTTATAAACTAACTTCTTATAATTTAACAATTTAAAATAATATATATTGATTTGATAACCATGTGTTAGACAATGTTAATAGTTTAGCAACAGAATGTTCTAATATGTTATGTCTTTAAAGGTTAAATTTTTAAGGTTAGATTTATGATTGAGATTTTTCTGGTTAATTATTTTAAATTTGCATATTAATGTTGAATATTTTATTTTAAAATATTTCAATATTTGATACAAAAATTGAGACTTTTTATTATAAAGCAAACATTTATGGTTTGATATTTGTGTTTTAGGGTATAGTAGACCTGCAATAAATTCTACTGCATTGTAGACTTCTTTTTTAGTCCACTTTAATTAGTGATTATAAAAAAATATTATGTTTAAATTAAATAAAAATAAAATCATATATTTTATAACTACTAAAATAAAATAAAAATATTAGTAAATCATACATTAAAAGTATTAAAACAATTAAGTAAAAAACCTAAAAAATAATCGTTATAAAAACTTACAAAGAAGCGTACTCATCGGTACCAATTTGACCTAACCAGATTTAACCAAGTTAATTTAACCTAACTGAACTTAAACCAAATCTTTTTAACCTAATGTAAAATCATATATTAAATTATTAGAAGAATAAAAAACGAAAAAAATAAATTGATTTATTAATATTTGAGAGCCAAAATTATACAATAACTAAAAATTTGCAAGAATGGAAAATGTTGCTAAAACATTAGAAAGAGAAAAAAAATTGGTTAGAAATGAAATGTAGAGATTTAAGAGCTTAAAAATAGTGGTTCATTGTGGTTAAAAATTGATGATAGTGATATTGTTGTAAATAAAGAAAAATAATGATGGTATAATACTTTTTCCATATTTTTGAAATAATTGAAAAATAAATTAGTAATGGTAATTTTATAAATAATTTAAGAACATAAAGAATGTTTGGAAATTTCATTTGTGAATAGTAATAGTAATAATAAAGAAAAACGGTTATTTTTGTGTTGAATTGTAATTGTAGGTTAGTTTTTGAAAAGTCATTGAATACCTTTACCAAAAGCTTCTATCAGTCTGAAAAAAAAAACAAAACTTCTATATAAGCACTATAAATGAAGTACTTGAGTAACTTACAAAGGTCACAAGTTTGGTTTTAGTCAACGCCTATAATTATTTGTCCTGATGTACGTTTCGTCATTTTAACTATATAATAATCAATGATGTAACTTGTAAGGTCCTCGTGAATTGAGCTTTCGTACAGTACACGTTTTACGCTATGTATATATATATTTTTGTGCTAATACACTTTTTGTATATTTTTAATATACTATAAAACAGTTTCATGTTTTGTTATGCTCCCTATATTTCAAAATGCTTGAAATTTTACTGCGCAACTATTAAAAAACTTTCTTTTACTTAAAAAATAAAACTAAAATATAAATTAAAAATTATTTAGCTAATTACAAAATATATTACAAATTTATAATATAATAAGAAAGTTTTGTTCTCTATTTAAAGTATCCATATCAGTATTACATGGATCATATTTTAAAAATTATAATAAAAATGTTAAATATATGGTTTAAACCCAGATTATTGAGATTCAATCACTAATATTTACACCATAAAACTAAAAGATATTTTGTATATTGATGTTGAACTAATATATATTTATGAAGGTCGGAAGTCTTTGCTTTTTTGGTATTCCTTAAGGATCGGGTATTTAAGTATATTATGGATTTTATTTTTGAATAGGTTTAACATGTTATATGAAAAAGCTCATGTTTGCAATAATAATAGTTTCCCCAAATTATAAACCGCCCCGTTTAACATAAGTTAGGATTCTTTTCATCATTATCTCATATAGGTTTGAGTTACAGAGCTGCACTGTGTGTCTGTTTGTAATCTATTTTTTCACCGGTGAACTCATCTCCCCATCTTGAATCGCTTGATCATAAATGTTTTTCATTTGTAACGCTTCTGTAAACCCTATATATATGATTTATTATCTTTGATGAACTCAATATTCATTTCCACAAAATTCATTGATTCCTCTTAGCTTTAACCATTGTCTAGAAAATGTCTTTTTTACTTCTCTAGTTCCTCAAACCGGCGTCACCGGCGTCCATCACTCAACCTTCGAGTCTCTCTGTCTTGGTCGTAGTAGTCAGAGCATAATCGCTTGCCTTCTCCGCTTTGGGGATTTTTTGAACTTCAAGAAAGGCAGTGAGTTTATGGAAATCACAGTTCTTTTCCTTGGTGAAAAGGTAAGTTAATCTTTCATCTATCACACTTATTTAACATAACTTTTTAACTAGTTTCTTAATTCTTTGTTGAATAATGTTATTTGCAGACCCGTGATTCAAGGATTCATTCCCGTTAAACGTACTAATCATTACAAGCCATCTTTGAAAGTCGGTTATATTGTGAAAGTTGATCTTTTTGAGGTTGTTCGGTTCTCAAGCATGTACAAGATAACTGATCACTCATTCCTCATTCATTTTATCCCACCAACCATGAAGTCATCATGGGTGCTCCTGAGATCAATCTCCAGTCACGATTAGGTTGTTCGACAATCTACAAGGATTTGCGAACATAAACCTAGAATTCCTAGGTATATTATCATATTGCAGTTGTGTTTATATTATCTTTCGATATCATAACTGATATTTAAACTCGCAGATGTGGTTGAGAAAATTCGTCATGTGCAGGGTTCGGACCTCACCAAAGAAATAACTTGAGTCATTATTTGTCTCCTCATTGATACGTAAGAAATAATCAACACATAATTCCCTTCATATTACTGTCTATATGGTGCTAAAATCAATGATTAAAAATTATTTCTTATCCAAGATATGTGGTAGTCTATTTATCTCTCTTACTTATTAAACTAATTTCACGCAAACCTTTATTTTACAGTTTAAAAGAAACTACAACAATCCAAACAATCAAAACACTAAAAACTAGAATCCCCAAAAAGACGAATCATTAACTATCACCTCTTTTTTTGTCTAAACTTACAAATAAAGTTCAAAACAATTATACCAAACCAATCACCTCAACTAAAACTCAACGACACATACATCGAGTCAGCTAAACAAATACAAACTACACGACAAGCTATTTAACAATTTACAAATTTACTTTCACATATGCTTACAAAGACGACAACTAAGATCAGTGAAATCACCTAAGACAAAAAGCAGAGTAAGTTACAAACTGTGATAAATACAACTAACAACAATTTTTTTTTACATATTACCCATCAAATAAAAGATGAACAAACACATGCAGACCAAGAGATACAAGAGACAATCCCGATAGACACAAAGGAGACAACAACATCTCCACCTGCTCAATTCTCTTTTCTTATGAAAATAGCTTACAAGTCAAATATCAATATGCCAATGCTATTGTCTTCTTATGAGATATACATAAATTTGTTTAAAACCCATTAAGGCTCAAATACTTAGAATTGTCACTCATTTTATAGTTATTTCTACAAGTCTTCATGTATTTGTTTTTAAGGTCCGGTAAAAGCGAAAAGTTTAAAAATAAAAAAATAACATATAACAAAGATAATAAGAATAATAAAAACTATTACTTAATACACACAACTTACACAACTAAATTGGAGAAAAACTATTTAGAAACAAAATGTACTCTCAACAACCTTAATATAATTTATGTACTTTCAACAGTACAAGAAACAAATTAAAAAGACAAAGAAACAATAAGTCTCAGTGACACAACAAGCAACATAATGAATTATAACAATCACAATACTAAAATAGTTTAGTCCTTTATAAGTTGAGAATAATGCCTACACAATTCATCGTCACAACTATAATACTATAACAATAAAAAACTTAAAAAACAATATTCAACCCAAAACGTAAACTTCACAACTACAATAACCCTAGCAAATATTGAGATAAAACAAGAACTTGTCCACGATTCCGCACTTGTGCGAGGATAACGCCCTTAGTTATCATTGGTTAGACAGTTTTTGATAAAACTAAAAGAATCTGAAAACATAATTTATTTTGAAACATCAAAAAATTTCGTAAACATCATATATTTTAAAATAGAAAGAGTATTCACGGTTTGAAGATTCGATCCAATGTTACTGAGATCCGGAAGAATATAATGGATCCACAGAGGTTCAAAGCCTATTCCGAGGTCAAGAGACGGTCCACGCCGAACTGACATATTAAAACCAAAACGTAGTGAATGTCAATTAATAGACCCACAAAGGTTCAAGGCCTATCCCGATCTCAATAGATGGCCCACACTGAACTGGCATGTTCAAACCAAAATATAACGATGACAATGTATTAAAGAAGATCATAAAAGTACAAAATACTCGTCGGAGATCGCACCACTGTTACAATCCACCTCACCAACACCAATAAAGAGGAAACACAAGGAAGAAAAGGGATATGAATTCTTTTGTAGCAAACATCTAGTCTCAATACCATGGTATTGTCTTGTTCTTTGATACCATATGCATTCTACATCTGTATTTTAATGACATTATCAATAAAACATACAATTTTCATACTTATACTCTAGTCGATTTACTTTTTTCGAGATTACTTCTTAGACATGTCGCAAAATTTTTGTACAATATTTATGAGTGGATTTTGAGATCCATCATTTGGCGCTAGAATGAAAGAGAATAAAACAAAAATAATAATTAACAAACTCCAATGACTAGGGAAATCGCATATGGTGTTACAGAAGCAACTTGTACGTCAGGACAGATGGCAGCAACTTAACCCTGACGGCACACCGTTCAACCATACTCTGCTGCTCGACTCTGAAGAAAATCTGATCATCCAGTAACCTGGATCGTACCACTTTGGCTCAGACGGATTTCTACTCATACAACCGCAATCGCCAGAGCTTTCAGCGGCAGCAGTCGTTAATAGATAAGCCTTAATAGCCCAAGCACCAGAAAATCTACGACATCTTCTTTCTGTTTTGTTTTAACATACAGGTAAGCAATACACAGTAGGACATTAATCCAATGCAACTGTTAGAGCAAATCACTCAGAGGCAAAGCAACAAACTTGGATCAACAACTTACATGCCTCATCAGCAAGAACTCTATGAAATGTAGCTCTAAGAGGACGCACAACTTCAACAGTAATTATGGATCTAAACAAGATGATGAAGCAGTGAAGCCCAGGAAGTGAGATTGGTAATCTCAAACAAAACTTAGCCCGAACCCAAGTCGAACTCTAAATGATGCAATCCCAATTCCATTGAGCCACCAACTTGGTTCTTGAGTACACAAAGTTATAAAAGAAACTCAGAGGACACCTGATATGCTATGGTTTTTAACATTAAATTATGGTATAAGTCCTTTATTGAGTCTATTATATGTGTTTGAAGTTTATTTTAGAGTGTTTTCAGGTTCATGTACGCTTTGGGCTACTTTGAAGATTTTGGAGCTTTTTGAGATGTAGAGCTATGTAGATAGATCCGAAGTTTAGATATGTATGGAAACCTTATCATTGTTTACATATTTTGACACAAGATAAGTCATTGAGTGAGATTCCAATGCCACCGGTTTGAGGTCCATATGACAATTAGATCTAACGTTATGCTCATTTTACTGAAGAGTGGTATGTCTGACTCGCGAGAAGAAACTATCGAAGATATGAAGAAGTGTCGATCGACATCTGATGCGAGTAGATGTTTGAGTCTATTTCAAGACCGACTCATGCCCATAAGTCACTAGAAATTACAAGACTGCCCTTTGCCGACTTTAAAACGTTATATATGTTTTCTAAGTCATTGTTTAGGCTATGATTTTATTCTTTTATTTATTTTATAGTTTTCTCTTAGGTTTGGAGAGAAGATCAATTCTCCTTCAGAGGGTTATTGGAACTTCATTTGTTTTATATATTATCTCTATCCAGTTTTATATTTGTGTTTATACTTTCATGTCTGAGTAGTTTTCTGGTTTTGAATTAAGAATGTCATGAGCTTAATATCAAACTTCTAATTAGAGGATTGCTAGGGTTATCCATAGATTTCTACCCAAGGATTTTTTTTATCATACTAGTATTGGAATAACACGAGAGTGAGAGTGTGATTGATTTCCTGAACCAAATCATAAGATAGTTAGAATAGCGCGAGAGTGTGACCAATAACTTGAATCTGAACCATGATGGATTAGATACCTAAGCGCATATGAGAGTTGGTCTAGGGTTTATTGAACAAATCAAATTGGTTCTTAAAATGCTTTCCTGAAAGAAGTGTTAATCGACACTCAATAGTATCGATCGACACACTCTCTAAATTTGCATACAAGAGTTGGAATTTTAGGGTTTAGATATATGATTAGTATTGCATGCGATATCTTGATTACTTGATCATTGCATTCGAGTTCTAAAATTAAACATAATTAAACCTTTGGCATCTATTGATTGTATTTTTGAATCTCTTGGTTTATAAAGCCTTAGATATATCGCTTTCTTCTTATAACTTATGAACCGTTCTATCTACTTATGTTTTGTTACTGTTTTATATTATTTGCCTAACTTGATCTGAAACTAAATTTTATTGTGTGAAAGATTGAGTCTTTTTGGATTCGATCCTCAAGTACTGCTGACACAGTGTGTTTTGTTCTAGCATGGTAATGAATATCTTAAAATTCAACTGTCAAATTAACCATAATTTTAACACAGTCGATAATACTCTTGCCAAGACATATCATGTGTAGTACTTAGGGATCGAATCCATAGAGAGTAAAGGCACACAATAGATTTTTTATTTTAAAAGACTAATCTATGTAAATATATATATTGATAGTAAATAATCAGATTAAAAAATATTATTTGTCAAGTAGTAGGATGCAATATGGAAATATTCTATTAGATGTGAATATGAATGTAAATATGCTAGATCTAGGTTTCAAGCTTAATGAATTATAGTGGATATGAAGCACAAAAATATAAATATTCTAGAACTCAAATGTTAACTATTCTGACATTTTTAGCTCCAACTCTCGTATGCGAGCAAAAAGAACGACCATCGATCGACGGGTAAGGCCTGATGTCGATCGACGGTGAAATCAGAAGAAAGTATGGGCGAGGTTTCATAAGTCCACCAAACTTATTAGACCATCTCTCGCATGTATCTAACAGCCTAGTACAACATAATCTATTCTGGTACTCTCGTAGTTGTCCATGTCCTATCATCAAGATCCTAGTTGTCCATGTCCTATCATCAAGATCCTAGTTAGATACTCCAGAATACAAGCATTAAGAACAACTCAATTGATGGATATAAACTTAGCCTAGCAATCCTATTTTGGGCTATGTTGGGGTCAAAAATGGTTCTCTCGAAAACACCGACTAAGGCTACCATTTCAAGAAGTAACTTATCGAAAAATTAGTTTGGAAAGAACAAAACATCTTGAACCTAGGTTATCATATGGCAACCTACACTCATAGTACACGGATCGTCACATAGCAACCCACACTCGCAAAGCACGGATCATCACATGGCAACCCGCAATCGCGTAGCACGGGTCGCCATATGGCGACCCGCATTCGCATAGCACAGGTCGCCATATGGCGACCTACACACGCAAGGTACGAGTCGCCATATGATGACTTGCGCACCAAGGTCACGGGTCGCCATATGCAGACCTAGACCCACACAGTCTGGGTCGCCATATGGCGACGTAGACTCTTCGAGTCCGGGTCGCCATATGGCGACCGAGACCCAGACATTCCAGGTCGCCATATGACGACCTAGACCCACACATTCCGGGTTGCCATATGGCGACCTAGATTCTCTGAGTCTGGGTTGCCATATGGTAACCTAGACACACACAATCTGGGTCGCCATATTGCGACATAGCCCTTCATAGACCGGGTCGCCATATGGAGACCTTATTTCTCCAAGCTTGGGTCGCCATATCGCGACCTGTGTCTCTTCTTTCTGTTCCTCTTTGAGTCGCGATCGAAATGCTTTTCATTTTGTCTCAATCGGAGATCTCGTTAAGATTTTCTGGTAGAAACAAGTAAGAATCGACAAACAACTCGTATCTATACAAATACTTGATCACTCCTCTGCATTCCTCTTTGAATCCCGATCAAAATGTTTTTCGTTTTGTCTCGATCGGAGTTATCCTTGGTACTTTACGATAAAAACCGCAAAGACTCGTTTTCGTATAAAGTTGAAACCGATAGTGTAAAATGGCAACAGTTGGCTTAACTCCAAAGTTTCCTAAGATATATGAGAAGTTTGAACCCATGGTTAAAATCAACGTTGTTTCAAAGACGGTCTTTCGGAGAAAATGGAAAAACGCTCAAAGTCGGCAAAACGGTCCAAGAGGCCTAAAACGTGACTAAAATGCCTACTTACGTTTTCATACGAAACCAAACCCAGTGGTGTTATGACGGTCTTATCTTTATTCACACAAAGATAAATATTAAGAAATCAGAAGATAAATGCAAAGTTTTCAAAGATAACCATGAAGATCGAGAGAAAAAGGAATATTCCCGAAATGATAAACTCGATCAGGGGCAGAAAAGGAAGCGCAAAACCGCCTTGAAGACGAGTATATAAGAGAAGACGAGGCTGAAGACAAAGAGATAGAACTTTTAGTATTCATAGCAAACTTAGAGCAATAGGCATTTATTTCCGTTTTTGATATCAAGCTACTACTGGATTAGAAATTCGCAGTCTTAGGTTACTAAAACTAGGATCTCGCCAACAGCTCTTGTGACCAAGACTCTTTCTTTCTTGTAAACGCTTAAACGCAAATTTGGAATAAGATCTCTTTTATCCTCCTTTACTATTTTGTTTGTTCACATCGTTTGATTGCGTCACGTTTGGTTTAAAGCAGATTATTCGGGATCTCCTGGGAAAGTTAGGGTTTCCTGACTTCCTAAAGTTTGCGGAAATCGACGGTGTGGATTTCGGTTCCTACAAGCTAATCCATGATTGCTATCATTCAATCCTAAATCTAATTAGTAACTACTCAAACATGATCTTTGTCACATAAATCATAGATGAATAGAATAGATTATGAAATAAAAAAATATATAAAAACCAAAGGAGTTCGAGGAGGACTCTGAAGGAGTCTCTCCTTTCTCTCCTAATACAAAATGAATGGAACTAAAATGAATATAAAGCCCTAAAATTAGGTCAAAACTCGTCCAAGGTATTTTCGTTATTCTGACTTGGGCTTCGATCATCGATCGATGGTAAGTGTGCTACATCGATCACTCTCGAGCTTAGATCATCGGTCAACGCCAAGTGTGTTCCATCAATCAATGTCTTTATCAGTTCCCTAGATGACCAGCTACAGATTCTTCTCTTCTATATGCTCCAAAAGCTCCAAGTATCTCATATATCTCCAAAACGTTCCTGGACCTGTAAATACTCTAAAACATAGCATATACACACATAATAGACTCTAAATAGAGCATATAACATAGCCTAAAACTGGTAATAACTGCGAAAGAGGTTTTAAAAAGTAGAGACTCACATAATATCAAAGTATAACTATCACCCTACTTTGTTGCAACCACATCTTATCAAGTCAATCACAGAGAAAATTTATATACTCTATGCTAGTATATCAACAAAATTCATTCTACCAACAACTTAGCAAATACTAGCTTGCTTGCCCCTCTACTGATCTCATTTCTTTGCATAAAATAAAGGTGTATGCTTTATCTTGGGAGTATCGATCAAATGACTCATGGATACTTACCTCTGCAAGTATCTGAACAACTAGGTACAAAGTCTTCTATGATCCATTTGTCCATTTTTTTTCTTTGTTCTCTGAATCTTTTTAGATCTCAATGATGTCATCTCATTCTTTTATTATTATTTTTTTCTCTTTTTATTTTTCTTTTTCTTTCTTTTTCTTTTGGGAAAAATTATAGGCGGATAATGGGGTCATAGGTAATTTACCTACCCCTCGCTTCTAACAATGTGTGATCATTTCTTTGAATTAGAATAATAGGGTCATTGGTAACGTACCTACCCCTCTGCATCTTGGGAAATCATCTCAATCTTTTAAGCTTTTAAGTAGATGCTGAAGAGAGAGAGAGAGAATGAAACTAAAGGTGCAATGACTTGTACCTACAGACTTGCAGAAAGAACCCGATCTAGTGTATACTAAGCCCCAAAGCAAGCTAATAATGTCAGGATTAATGTTGGAAATCAGCTTCAGTTCATTCAAACTTTCTAAGTAAGTGTGATATAGTGGCATGATGATCCACTTTAGTATCTCTAGTAACCTCTGCAAATAACATTCTAAAAATAGTGCTAAGGTAATGGTTAGTTAATAATAAATTTTTGATCATAATCCTTTTTTGACTTAATAAAACTTTTTGAAAAATTTATATATATATATATATATAGCAAATAAAACTCAAAACAAATCAAATACCATTAACAAACCTCCCCAGACTTAAATTATATTGTCCCCCGTGTAATCCGCCCCGCATTAGTTATGAAAAATTTAAATCATAAGTAAGTAGTTTAAGTAAGAAACTTGATCCATACTCTGTAATGGAGTGTCGATCGATGTGAGGTATGTTATGTCGATCGATTCTAGGTATGTTATGTCGATCGATGGTCACGATCCGTTGTTTGACTGATGGTGAGTTTACGGTATCGATCGATGTCTAACCTGATCGATGTCTAATCTGTAAGTTTTTACTTTTTTTAATAAGTATAAAACTCACCACACATCCCCACTCTCTCTCCTCCACATCCCCACTCTCTCTTTCTCCTCACCACATCGCTACTTCTCCTTATTTACCACATTGCCCACTCTCTCACTAGGCCATATCGCTCACACACACACTCCAGGTTACGTCTCCCTCTTTGTCTCTCTGGGCCACATCGCCCACTCCCTCCTCTTGATCAACATTGCCCACTCCCTCCTCTTGATCAACCATGTTTGATATTTACCCTCTACGTGCTTAGTAGCTCTAGGATCTATTATGATTTATGATTACCCTGAAAAATTAAACTATTTTAATATGTTAGATACAACTCTCAAATAGAAAAATATAATACCATTGAATGTGGTATATTAGTTGTTTAAGCTCATGACTGATCATGTATGCATGTTAATAGTTTGAATTCTTATGGATAAATGCTTAACGCCACATCTCTATTATCGGTGTATAATGGTTCAATGGTTCCATACCAAATGAAAGATTTAGGTTGAAGACTCAAACTTCTGATAGTTACCGAAAAGCCATTAACAAAAATAGCAACTATTGAACAACAAAAATAATAATTCATACTTGGGATGATTTTAGGTTTTCACTATTAGATATTAATAACATGTTGACACAGAAAAATATTAATAACATAAAGTTGTCCAGAGAAAATTAATAATATAAATAAAGAGAGCAGAAACTAAATAACATATTAAATCATGTAAATGCATCAAGAAGTGTTGGCTTGGTTTCTTACTAAACTACATGCATTTTCTGTTGCAGTTCACATTTTACAGAATGTGATTATATGGAGCCATGTATGTATGGGTTACTAGGTATATACGTGTGTGTTTTCTTCTTTTAACATTTTCAAATTGTTATAAAATCAAAGAAGAAAATTTGAGTGGTAGGAAATTGTGTCAGGGTAAATGATTCTTTTCTGTTCTTTGAGTCTGACAATTGAATGAAGGAAGATACAGAAGCAAACAACTCTATAATTTGGAGAAAGAGAAAAAATTCCGTTTTACCCTTCACCATACTCCCCTTCACCATACTCCATATCGTTTTTTTTTCTTTTCACCCTTTCCTATTTTTCCTTTAAACATCTCAAGAGGTCAAATTACTATTACTATATTAGTCTTGTTTAATGTTTGATGAAGAGACTGAACATACGTTTTGTTGAAATAATTTAGAAGAAAACACATGGGATAAGGGAATTTCATAGAAATTTGTGTTTTCATTGGAGTTATTATTTGACCATCACATTGGTCAACATAATTGAATCTTACATTATTCGAGTACATTGTCCTATTTTACATATAAAAGTATGCAAAGCTTAAAATAGTGGTTATAATGATATCGTTTTCTATAATCATGGCTCGTCCGAAACCTGGTATAATTATTTTCTTGTATCTAAACATTAAACATGATGCTCATGTTTATACAAAATATTTAGCCTCTCAATATCAAATTATGGTTATGGAATGTAATCTTAGAGCTCTTCGACCTTATGTGTGTGTATGTGATTTAGCTTGTTTAAACATTAGAAATGTTAAGATAAAACAAAAATCAAAAAAGTCCAAAGGAAAAAGACAAGTATGTGAAGATGATAGGGAAGAAGAGGACAAGGAAGATATGAAAGCAAAATGTGAGTGAGGTCATCTGACACATATGATATCCATAAATTTGAGTACGTATAAAGAAACTGAGTTAAGTTTGGTTGGGAAAAAAGATAATTAGTTAGGACCACAGTATACTGAAGATATGAGTTAGATGTATTGCTCTTCGTGGATGATTTCATGTGTGATCAAAGCGTCCATATCTACAATTCAAGATTTGCATTAAATGGCTTATTTTGGTTCACTTTTTGGTGGTAATATACCACGGGTCGAATTACGGCTTTTTGAGACACAACTGCATTTTTTTTTTTTGACAAATAGTATTGTATTTTCTATAATTCTTTTTTCCACAAAATCAATAAAACAGATTATTTTCTCTTTGTTAAATCTCTATCAGCTTAAACTAATTATTTGTCTATTTACTAAGGCTGCATATGTATAGGATGGAATTTGCCATCCCGCAAGGCCCGAAGAATCGGCGGCCCGGCCCGTCGGTTGCAGCAATAGCTCGGCTAAACGGCTCCTCGGGTTGATACCTCGACGCAGCTCAAGGGTGCTTTTAGTCGAGCCGCTGCCGAGCGAACGTACTCGACTTGGCGGCTGGCTTTGTCGAACTATGGTCCTTCGGCCCAACGAGCCAAAAGCCCACTAAGACACGGCGCAAACTAGGTCAGGAAGAGGTGTCGGAGTAACTATATAAGAGGAAGGAGCAGCGACTGAGAAGGGGATCCGAAAATAGACGAACTCACTAAGGCGGCTAGATTAGAGTTTTACTCTCTCTCTCTCGCCATGTAATCGTACTCCAGGAAGCGCTCCGAGCTCCGGTTTTCCTTATTTATCTTCTTTTCCTTCCTTGTAACCGATTGAACGCTTTTCCGACCATCAATAAGACGTCTTTGCTAAACCCACAGTTTCATTATCTTGTACCGTTTCCCGATAAAATAGTTGGCGCCCACCGTGGGGCCTTTAGCAAAGTAACGCCGACGAGATGGCGACGAGTCACGACGGTTCTCCTCGGGGAAAGAGCAAGAGAGGGGAAACAGCAAGAGAACCAGGAAACAACTCCCACTCCGGTAACGGTCACTCCAGCGCCGCTACCTCCCACTCCGGTAATGGCCACTCCAGCGCCACTACCCGTCGCATCCATCGACACCATCATGGCGCGTCTCGCACAACAGGACGTGGCCCAAAAGGCGGCGACCGAGCAAATCGCAGCCCTGGCAAAAATCCTCGGTCCCCTCGCCGCGAACGTCGAAGCTACGACAGCCCAGTACCGACGGCAGTTTTTTAACACTGACCGAGCAACCGCCGCCGCTTCGACACCACCAAAAGTTAACGATGTAGACACGGCGCAAACCTTTGGTGGCCTCGACACACAAGCCATAAACGAACTCGCCGCGCTGAAGCAGTCTGTTCTCGACATCAACTCTAGAATCAATCATGTGACGACTTCGGCACCGCAAATAGAACGTGTCCTCGCCGAATCCCTCCTGACGCCGTTTACACAGAAGATAGTGAGAGTCCGGCTTCACAAAATGGAAAAACTCCAACTACCGACTTTCGACGGAATCTGCGACCCGTCCGTCCACGTCACTTCCTTTAATATCGCTATGCGACGCACGAACTTTCCGGACGAAGAAAAGGACGCTGGTTTTTGCCAGCTTTTCGTCGAAACACTCGAAGGGCCGGCCCTCAGCTGGTTCACCGGACTCCAAAAAAACTCTGTTGATTGCTTCCACGACCTATCCACGGCCTTTCTCAAGAACTATATCATGTTTTCCCGACAGGGAACCACCGCATCCGATATTTGGAACCTCACCCACGCCAACGGCCAAAGCCTTCATGATTTTATGGAAAAATTCAAGGGTGTCGTCTCAAAAGTCGATGTTCTTGATCACATAGAAGTAGAGTCGCTGATGAACACCCTCCACATCAAGTCACAGTTTCGCGCTGACCTTTACCGAAACCCAACCAGGTCAGTTTTAGACGCTATCGCCCGATCCCACAACTTTATCCGCATAGAGGAGGATACCAAGGCGAAAGCAGCCAAAGAAGCAGCAGGAAAGCAGACATCCACCCAGATGAACGACACACGTACGGAGCCTCGGCAACATTCTTCCAGCGGTAAACCCTCTCAGAAGAAAGGATATGTGATCACCATCGATGAAGACGAGTCTCAAGTTTCCATCATTATACGAGAGAAAGGCTGGAACCATTGGGACCGAGACTCCGCTCAGACTCCACCGAGTTCCTCAGAGCCGGCAGGTTCAAACCCAACTGAACCCGATAAGTGGTGCTCGTATCACAAGGTCAAGTTGCACGACACGAGGGAATGCAAAGTCCTTTTCGGACATTTCCTCGAGTCGATCGATAACGGTAAAATTGAGATCGAACCTCCCACGCAAAAGCCAAAGAACGCTAAAAGTTGGAGCAAAAACAAAGAAAAGAAAGTTCAGAAATCTCAAGCCAAACCCCCCCCCTAAACGAAGAACGGACAAACCCCGTAAGAGCTCCCATAAACAACCTGGCTCCCGACAACGATTCGACCCGTGAGGAGCAGCCGAGGAACCAACGACAAAAGCGCATTCATTCGTGCGATACCGACACCAGCAAGCACTGAACTTTCAGTCGAGCGTACCGCCACTCACGCCCCACCATCGAGCATGTTCTGATCAAACACACTCTCGCGGGGACTCGGTTGTATTACGGCGTTAACCAATATGGCCAAAATGACAATTCTCGATCATTTCGATAATCCACTAAGCAAGGTTTGGCTGGCCAAATGCTTAGGAGTTACTTCAAAATCTTTCTAGAACGGCCGTCATTCAAAAGGGGCCCAGCCCCGATCCGCTTTCCTTGGCACTTTTTAGCCGACAGATCGATTACTTTCACTACAAAGTCGATTAAAGCAGGACGATCCTTCAACAAATTAATGTGATCACTTCGATTAAAGCAAAGATGGTGGATTGACTCGCCACCAACTAAGTCAAAATTATCCAAAGTCATGAAAGAATCCAGAGACTTACTAAATGGAGTCATAAAATCGGAGAATCGATTGCGCAAACAAGGAACAAGTACTTAGGAATACACGCGTCAATAAGTGCGAAAAGTAAAAACAAATACAAAAGAGATAAACAGTCGATCTTCAGACACCTTCGGCCGTCCCTCCAACGCGTCCAGCCGGATCTTTGATCGCATCCTGGTCCCCAACCTGGGCAGATCCCTCGCCCTCGAGATCCGCTGTGTCCCGCTCCTCGGTTGCTCCCCTGACGCCTCCGTCACTAACCTCGTCTCCTTGGTCTCCCGTACTCTTCTCCTCTCCTTGATCCTCCTCCTGGCCCGCGGCCGAGCTGTCTGATAGCAGGAGAATCGCCGGTTGATCTCTACCCGGAGCGAATGCTGCATTCTCATAGGCCGGGCGACGATCGGGCGATGCCAAAGTCCCAGCATGAAGCCCGCGAGGAGAACTCGACGTATGAAGGAGCGAAGCAGTCCTGGCATCAATCAAGTTGGTGTTAGATCCAAATAGATCAAGACCAACCATGACACGTTCATCGACGAACTGGGAGTCGAGCTTGAGCGGAGATAGGGTCAGATCGGCCTCTGGAATCTCCCCGGCGTCTAGCTTAAGGGCCTCTTCTTCAAAATGCTTCTCTTGAGCAGCAAACATTTCGATCGTCTCCTGAGGGATGTCGCGACCACTAGCCTTCAGAGCTTCAAGGCACTTCCTCGTGCCAAACGCCTGACTCTGTAGCAGCCGCATCGTATCAAACGGGGCTCGCAGGGTCTGGTAATCACGGATGTTCGCGAAACGCTTGTTGTATTTCGCAATCATCTCGGTCTCGACCCTGACTTGCTCCTTCGTGACTTCGAAGGTGCGAGACTTTCGCAGGCGAGCCAGATCTTCCTTGTGGCTCTCAGCCTCCAGCCATATCTTCTCTTGAAGCTGACCCGTCTTCGTTTCCAAGGTCGAGATGGTGGCATTGGCGATGCGGAGGTCAGCCTCAGCGACGTTAGCTCGCTCGTGGTGGATCTTCCTCCAAGCAATCGCTCGCTCCCTCTTGGCAACCATCTCTTCATATGCGGCAGTCCACTCTGCCGTCTTCCTACGGAAGAACCTGCCCTTGGCCGCCGATTTCTCCTTCAGCTTCTCAGAGTTCGCGAGTGCCTCTTTCAGGGCTGCATCGTACTTCTCAATGATGAAGTTCATGCTTTCGTCACTCTGTGAGACAAAAAGGGGCCAAAAATCGTAAGTATCAGCCAAATTAGGAGAAAAGAATCGTGGGTTCTCTTACCAGCAGTTTGGTACGAGCAGAGTCGACATACTCGTTCTTGAAGAATAGATCAGCCACGGGAGAAAGAGACCTCGGCCCTCCCCTGATCTGACTCACCAGTTCCGCGCACTTATGCGGAACATATATGAGAGGGCTCGGCCCGTCGTATTCTAACGAGACTCAGTCCAGGAACACGACCTTCAGGACTTTCTTCAGCATTAGAACTCCGCTGGTAGATGTTCCGGCAGTCGCCAGAACAGGGCCTTCAGCGACTTTCAGGACAACAGCCGTATCCGAGGTCGCGCCAGGAGGAGCCTCCAGACGAGATCCTCCTTGTTCGCTCATTCTCCTTGGCTTCCTCGTTAACTGAAGCGAATCCGGGGGAGATGCATCATCCGGATCGTCTGCCAAAGGCAGGTTCAGGCTCGGCCCTTCTCTCACGGGAGAGGGCCTGTCGTTCGGCTGCCTCTTCCTCTTCTTTGCCTTAGGTGGCTCGGCCGTGTTCTCCTGATCGGGAGCATTGACCCCTTCTGGGGATATCTCGCGAGTCTCATGGGTAGTGAGATCGTCGCAGGATCTTTTCCTACTACCTCTCTTCTTCGCGGAAGTAACTGAGATGATAGACAAAAGATCTTGACGAGCAGGGGCCGTTGTTGTCTCAGCCGTTTTGATGACCCCCACTTCTTTCGGAGGGTTCACCGGTTCAGGCCTCGGTAGACCCAGCTGAGAAGCCATCATGGCGCTAAGATCGGGAAACCCCTTCATTCCTCTAGAGGCGTTGATTGCTCGCTGCTCGTCTCTCGTAAAGAGCGAAATCCTCCTTTTGACAGTGTTAATCTCAGGAAGGTAGAGGGAATTCCAGTCTCCCGCGGCAAGTCAAGAACCAACGAGTTAAGAGCCGAAGACAGGAAGCGAGAGATTGCATTAATCAAAAACTTACTCTTATAAATCCGGTCGAGGCCCCGACGAATCTTGTCTCTAGTAATGTTTCCCCAATGGATTGACGTAGGTTAGTTCTTCGAAGGCACGGACATTCAACGTGACCCCGATCTCGGCAGCCATGACCATTAACGCTACCGCGAGGCGCCATGAGCCATTCAGGAACTGGCTTATTGCGGCATCATGTCGCCTCGCGTATGAAGTAACCAACCGAGGAATCGGGAACCAGAGCTTCGTGTCGTCCTGGAAGTACGACTCGTAGACGCATTGGAAGCCAATGGATGGCGACCACAGCCTTTGTTCTTCGGAAGGAATAAGAAAAGTAACTCCGGCTCCTCTGTTTGCCCTCAAAAGCCTTTTTACGCTCCCAACAGCCGATCGCGTTGGGAGGACGTTTCCCTGCGTCTGGACCCTCGCCTTGGGAGAACGAAGTGATTCGGGAGGAAGAGGCGGCATCTCCTCGAAAATCCTGCTGGGGTAGAAGCATATTGGAACAAAGTCGATAGGAGGAGTCCCATCTCTCGCACCTTCCTGACCATCCCTCGCACAAGCTTGTGCTTCGGTGGTGGTCCTAGCCACTTCCCTTCGGTGTAAACGCGTCGATTCGGAAACGAGCAATCTCTCAGGAAGTCCTAGACTGTGGGTGTCCATCATCGCCTCCCGATGAACCAGCTCGAAGTCGTCGAGCGGAGTCCCATCCACATCTCTTGCAGGACTAGACTTTGAAACAACTGCTTTCCCTTTCTGTTTGCGAGACAATATTCCTCCGGAAGACATAGCGCTAACTATCTAACAACAACAAATAGAGAGAGAAACAAAAACAAGAGAGAGAAAGTACCTGGACGTGCGGAGAAGAATGAAAGAAATGGAGAGGGGAGACATATTTATAGGAGAGAAGCGGCGCGATCCCCCACGCCGTCATCATTAGGTCTACATGGGCCATTTGGGCCTTGAAAGAACGCCTAGTTGCCCATGAGACCTACGCGCCGCATCGTCTTCCCGCAATAACCGGGTTCGCTTTAAAAGAACCAATGGAGGGGACCAAACTGGAGTTATCCAATAAAACCGATTCAATTGAGACCCGAACTGGTACGTATCCTGCAAGACGAGGTGGTGTCCTTCAGCGCGATGAACCGCGTAACAAACCTATCAGCGACGAACCGTCAACTCTTCCAAGCCTACATTCTCCGAATTCATATAGTTCACAACGACGTCTGCCACCGATGAACTGGGGGACTTACTGTATAGGATGGAATTTGCCATCCCACAAGGCCCGAAGAATCGGCGGCCCGGCCCGTCGGTTGCAGCAATAGCTCGGCTAAACGGCTCATCGGGTTGATACCTCGACGCAGATCAAGGGTGCTTTTAGTCAAGCCGCTGCCGAGCGAACGTACTCGGCTTGGCGGATGGCTTTGTCGAACTACGGTCCTTCGGCCCAACGAGCCAAAAGCCCACTAAGACACGGCGCAAACTAGGTCATGGAGAGGTGTCAGAGTAACTATATAAGAGGAAGGAGCAGCGACTCAGAAGGGGATCCAAAAATAGACGAACTCACTAAGGCGGCTAGATTAGGGTTTTACTCTCTCTCTCGCCGTGTAATCGTACTCCGGGAAGCTCTCCGAGCTCTGGTTTTCCTTATTTAGCTTTTTTTCCTTCCTTGTAACCGATTGAACGCTTTTCCGACCATCAATAAGACGTCTTTGTTAAACCCACAGTTTCATTATCTTGTACCGTTTCCCGATCAAACAGAATATTTGGTTCAAAAACACCAGTCTTGCCCTGTTTGACCCTACCACAGAGCGGGTGCAAATCAAGATTTTTTTTGTATACGAAGCAAATATGGGTTAAATGTTTAGGACGTGAATCGCATGCGGGTCAATCATTCAAAAACCATAATTATCTGCTTTTTTTACAACATAAATATATGCTTACTCGTCAATTTTTTTCTTTCTAAAATAACTTTTAAAAACAATATTCTTATTTATCTAATTTTAATTTTAAATGTTATATAATATATAAACATACTATTTAAAATAATTTTATTTTTAAAAGGTTCATTTTATTTTTATAGTATACAATTTATATCATTAACAATATTTTTAAGTAAAGTATATAAAAATATAAATTTATTTTAATTATTAAGATTTACAGATAGCCCACATATATTTCGCAAACTCAAACCGAACCGATAAATTTGTACTAAATTTTATCTAGAAGTCAATTATTTTTAGAAAAAGAATCGTCAACCTGCCGCAGACGGATCTGATTTACTTCCTAGCGCTACTCATCACGTTGGTGCTTTCACCAGTGGTAAGAGAGTGCTCCACCTCCTTCTTGTTTTGTTTTGTTTATATTTCTTATTTTGGTCTTCATAAGGTTGTTTTGTGATACTTCCTCTCTTTCACGGTTGTGTATGGTGTGGTTGTCGAAGGGCTATCTCAAAGCAGCCATGATTCATGTAAGTGAAGTATGAAGTCTTTTTTTTTTTTAATCTTGTTCAGGACAACAAGGGAGGTGATGAGAAGTCTAGATCTTCTTTTTCGCTAAAGGAGAAAAAGACTGCTCATGTGTTTTCACTGGCTTGGTGGTCATGAACAGTGAGTCTAGCACAGTTCGTGGAGATAGCAAGTCCCAATGATTTATACAGCTCTTGAGATTTCTGAAATAAGCTTCTTTAGGTCGTGCTATATGTCGTTTAGTTGTCGGTTGCCATCAGAGTTACTAAGTTAAACAAGGGAGAGCTCGAGATAAACCGTCGCAGTGAGCAGTGAACCTACCTTAAATGGTGCAGCGGCTAAGGGACGATCACGGTGAAGTTTAGATCTAGGGTTTTCTTTTTGATTAAGATTAATTTTTTCTCCTTTTGTACGGTTTAATTTTGTAATCTCAATTGGTTATTTGGGCTATAACTTGGATAATGATTGAATTGCACAAGAGGATCATTTTCCTTAAAGACTATTTTGACCTTATTCCAAGCTTTGTATTACACGAAATCTTTTTGTAAGAAAAGACAATCAAAGTCTCATTCTTTTTCTAGGCTAAGATACAAGAATAAAAAATAAAGTTTTAGTATTTATATTTGATTTTTTAAAGAACTTTGATGATTTTTATACAATGAATCTCTCTCTTTCTAACAATTAATTTCTGATTTTTTTGTTGTTATTATCATTTGCCAATGTCCACAACTCGTTATATAGAATAATAAAGGTTGCAATAATTAGCACTAACATTTTCAATAGTTAGCCAAAAGATTTAAATGTTAATACCAACAATTGTAATGGTTAGCCAAAAGTTACAAAAATTCATCATTAAAGGCTTTAATCATCAATGCTTGTAATGCTTTATCATCAAAAGTTTAATAATTTATCACTAATAGTTACAATCACAAACAATTGCAATTATTCATTTAGATAATTGCAATGCTTCAGTTAAACGGTAGTCAGAATTCATTTAAATTTTCAACAACCCTCCCGGCTTAAGTATAAAACAAATCCACTAATAATTAACACATATGTAAAACTCATGCATAAATAAAAATATTTTAAAAATTGAATTTTCATTTTTAGGATTTTCTACAGATTATATCATCTCAATCCATTTGGGTACATGAAAATAATACACACACAAATTTCCAAATTACTCTAAGTGTTTACCAGAGAACCATTATAAGTCATGTGTCTATATGTTTTCATGAATGTATACAAAGCCAAATCTCAACTTATCGAAGCGGTATCACTTCACACTCATATAGGTTCATATTTTCAATCGTCCACTAGTAAATAAAACTTTCAAAGTATCTATTAAGAATAACATTTCAACTTATCTTTCTTTTGGAAGTTCAAGTACATGCCATGAGATGATAGAAATATGTGTTACAATAAGCTTTCCACATTTAATTCAACATCTAACATTGTATTAAATGAGATTGGATATCCCATAATTAAATATTAATAGATTTTAACATCATACCTTTAACATACTTAGTTACCAAGTATCTAGTTAATCATTTCATTAAATGTTTTGCTACATTTTGTTAAGACTAAACAAACTCTATGGTGTTTCAAAAAAAAAAAAAAAAAAAAAACAAACTCTATGGTAATCACCCAGTGAGTGATTAACTCACAAATTGCACTATATCTAATGTCTAAGTATCATGACTTACCATTATACACTTGTCTATAAACCTTAGTCAAGATATCTCCACTATCAAAATATATAGAAATGGATGATACTAGTTTTAGTCACAATGGAATCTTATAGATCAAATTCCTTAGCCCTTATGCATGTTTAATGACATTCACTAATACTACAAATTCCAGCTCCGTAGTTAAGAATGGCGATGATCTACGTTTCACACGACGCCTCGACTAACCCTTGAAATTCCACCTCTTCCTTTAGTTTATGCTAATCGATTGAGTAGTCATAGGTATCGCACCCTCTACCTGAAAGAAGAGGTATGAAGTAACTCGACTGAAAAAGGGATTTGCTGGTTTTCCATCATCCACTCCACAAGAAATTGAATGAAACCTGACAAAAAGAAGTGAACAAGTAAGGTAACTTGCCTGCCAGACCACTTGTAAAAAAATAATTTTTCTACGTTAACAATATAACTTGCATATGAACACTTCTATCATGGAAAGAAATCTGAAATAGGATAAACCACACATTATGGATCATTTCAAGTACTTAAGCACTCATATTAATGCATATAATTGTTGATTAATTATTGATTAATTGTTGATTACTAGGATTACTAGTGCATCTACTCAACTTTTCTATATTATAAGCTATATTCGTCCAGTGCTCATCATAGCATGCATTTAACAATCATCGCTTGTGAATACTTGAGTAGTGATATTGATTATCCTATATAAAACACAAGCTTCACACTCGCATCCATAAGAATGCTCATTGGAGAAAAATATCACAATTAAACTTCTTAAGAACTTTTTCAATGTAATGAGATTGTGTCAAAAATAGTTCTTTACTCTCATACTTGATTTAATTTAAAAATCACATTCACCTCATTCATGTCTTTCATTTTAAAATTTGATGACAATAATGTTTTTGTCAACTTTACTTGTATAAGGCCAGTACCAAATATAAACTACACAAAAAATGATTATTTTATTATCAATTTGATGTATAAACACTTATCATATTGGTTTAACTTAAACCACTTGATAAGACAATCTAAGTAATCATTTGATGTTACTGCCTATGTGTTTTCTTTAGCTCATGCAATGATTTATCAACTTATACAACACTTTACACTCACTACAAGCCACAATAAAATCTTTAGTTTTTTTTTATGTACACCCCTTTCTGACACATCGATCCATAACTCATGGATCGTGGTCCATCACACCAACCATAAACAATAAATTGTCTACTCATGACGACTCGGCCTCAACCGCCAACTACTTACATCCATATGGATCAACATTCTACATGATGCAAGTTGCATCATTCCTGTGATATTATGTTTGCACATTTTTAGGAATGCCACTTTTGCACCCTTTTGGTAGCTTTATGTTTGCATATCTTCGATAACAACATGTTTACCTACCTCCAGTGACAGACATTTGCATCCTTTTGGTAGAACAACATGATTATCATCCTCTCCACACGTCATTTTATATAATGTATTAGAACATATAGATTGACGCGTGTCCTTCATGCCCGAGGTTGGAACTCCGGTGACAAAGAGGTTGTCGACGCCATGGACTCCTCCGCAATTGCTTACATCTTTGTCTCCCCCACAACTTCCTGATCATATCTAGCTCCAATCCTCCACCAAAACCGTTGTTTATAGCTGGAATTTCTTCATCTCCGATTGATAAGTGCTGAGGAAAACTCGAATTTGATTCATAGAAAACTTTTTATCGGATCATCAAAGATGTTGATTCTACTAAGTCTCTGAGAAATCAGTCGAGGTCAATCCAAAAAAACATATTACTTTGCATCAAGGAGACTTTACCCATATGCCATCTCGTGACTCACAACAAGTGAAAGCAAAGATTGACACCCATAAACAAAGTATATGAGGATAATCAACGAAGAAGAAATCCAACATGAAACTAACGGGATTTAAATGACTGTGAAGTAGGAGATGAGTTCTTTATTAAAATCAAACCATTATCAAAGATAAAATCTTGATTTTGAAGAACAACTTCAAAATAGTTTGAAAAGACACAACAAAATCACATAAGTGAAGATTAATCTGCATCCGGAACAAAAAGATCAATCTAATGGTCGAAGTTTTATATAAACAAAATGATAATCTTCATCCCTCTGAAAGATATTGATGAGTTAAGAGAGATGAAGAGAGAAACTTTCTCTTTCTAGAAAGAGAGAGACCCATCAATGGTTTAGTGTTAAAGAAAGGTTTATTCTGAATAGTTTCTTAAACCAAACGAGTCCAAAATATTTCTATTTTTTTAAAAAAAATTGGTTAACCTTTTTTTTATCAAACAAAGATTTCATTCATACGAAGAGTTACTCTCCACCAACGGAGATTACATAAAGCGAGGTAAGAACTGACTTAGCTAGAGAGTCAGCTTCACAGTTGTTTAAACGAGGTACATTAGAGAAGAAGATAACATCAAAGCAAGAACCAAAGTATTAGTTATCAAACACAATACCAAACAAAGCCGGCGTAGACTCTTTATTTCTCAAGATGTTGATGAGAGTAAAAAAATCAGACATGATCAAGAAGCGTTTAATGTTTGCAAAAGTAGCGGTCATTACCGCCAGATGAACTGTAAGCATTTCAGCCATAAGCGCGGACGAGATAAAAGAACGAGATTACAAATTGGTTAATCTAGTTTTACATTCCAATACTAAAATAAACAGAATTAAACCAAACTAAATAATACTCTTTCGGTTTCAAAATGTTACATATTTTAGATTTTTCACACAGTTTAATAAAACACATTAAATTTGTATAATTTTTTGTGATTATTTTTTTTAAATAATTTTAAGCTAATAAAAATTCAGTAAGTGCAATTTTTTTTTTTGAAATTTGCAATTAGTTAATAAAACATGCATTAAAAATATAAAAAATAGATTTTTTTGAAACAAAAGTTTTCTCTAGAATATACAACTTTGTGAATTGGAGGGAGTATTCACAAAAATGAAAAATAAATAATATTATTGTTTGCTTAAATATCACACTTTATTATGGGCATGTGATTCAGCCTTAATGCTCTGTCGCTCACTCTTTATTAACAACATCAGTTACCCTCTCTCTCTTCTTTCTCTTTCCATTTCACTGTTTCAAGGTAAAACCAAAGACTCTTCACTTTCTCCCTATAATAATAGTATCCTGCTGCCTAGTCTTTCTCTCTCTTGATTCACTCTACAAAAACGTTATAGTTCCAATCACCATACCCCCAAAATGCAATTTTCAAGAAACTCAATTCTAAGACAGCTAAGCAGAAAAGAAGGTTGGCGGTCGGCATCTAGAAGGTGGACATCCGGAGATAGCTCAACGGCCTTCGCCGACGACACAAGCGGTGGTGGTGGCGGTTACTCTTCAATGGAGGGTCTTTATGGGGTTTACTCAGGTGGAGATTCGGCGGAAAGAAGTAAAAGAGTGATGGTTGTGGTGGATGAGACTTCTAGGTCGAAGCATGCCATGATGTGGGCTTTGACTCATTTGACTAACAAAGGAGATTTATTGACTCTACTTCATGTTGTGTCTCCTCATGATGAAGCTTCTTCTTCTTTGGTTCAGTCACTTGGTTCTCTTTGCAAAGCTTGTAAATCTGAGGTAACTGATTATTTACTCAATTATAAGCTACTAGTCCTACTACGATTCATTCATTCAAGGCTGTGGTTAGTGAAGTGTAATAATTTACATTTACATTTGGATTTTAATTTTGTTTTATAGTCGTAATGTGTTAGCTACTTGAGTAGTTGGGTAGTGCATGCGTGAGTGTTGGAGATGGGGAAAAGCAGAGACCTTGTCTCTGTGATGGGCATAGTGACTAGTTGATTCCACTGGCTCCTCTAATTTTATTTTATTTGTAGAAAAAGGATGGAAAAAAGTATTTTCATCATTTTGATTGTAAGCTTTTTCAGTTAAAGATCCAACTTTTTTCCTAGTTTAGATCTAATGTTTTAAAAATGGTTAGTAAATCTTAGTTTAAGTATGGTTGGTAACATATATAGTTGTCATTTAAAAAGTATACTCACCCATTCAGAATATTGTAAATATCAATTTTTTAAAGCTTTGCAAATAGCATTTCAAAAGGAACGTTGTTCGTTTACCCAAAAAAAAGGAAAGTTGTTCGAAAACATCTAACATGTAATCAGGTATAGGTTTTCGTAATTATTTAAGATTTCTAAGCAAACTGTCAAGGTATTTCTCTAATATTATAGACTATAGTTCAACAATGTTTAATTTTAATTAATCCCCTGAAAGTTCCTTGAGATCTGGTTGTTCAAGAAATGTATATAATACTGTAAACTTCTTTGGCATCAAAAAATGTTTATATGGTATATTAACAAAAAATTTACATTGAAAGATCCGGTGACTTGTGATAAATTCTGATAAGATTATATTATGTAAATTTCCTTAAAGGTGGATGTGGAGGCGTTGGTGATTCAAGGACCAAAGTTAGCAACTGTACTCAGCCAAGTGAAGAAGCTTGAAGTCACTGTTCTTGTTTTGGGTCAGAAGAAATCTACACCATTCATCTCCTGGTGCGTAATCTCAACCGTCAGATCTCTTTTCCTCATCATGATTCCCTCGTTCCAATAATTACTTTTCATTTTTTTGTCGTTTTGTACGTAGCTTATGTGGACCCAGTAGATCAGAGGAGCTCGTGAATCGATGCATCAACGGTGCAGATTGTTTGACGATTGGTGTGAGGAAACAAAGCAACGGTGTCAATGGCTACTTGATTAACACACGATGGCAGAAGAATTTCTGGCTTTTGGCCTAATCGCAACTTCTAATATTAGCAGCCGTAGACCGGTTCCATAAGCTGGTGTTAATTTGTACTCTAATAAACTATGCATCTCTCTCTTTCTTTCCCACTTTTAACATAACTTTGTCTTATGTCTTGTAAGGAATTAAAGTTAAATATTTGTATCCCATATGATTGATTCCACCTTATTGATATTCTCATGCTAAATAGAAGCTGCATTTTCTCTGTGGACCAACTTTTAGATGTCATATATAAACAACGCAATTTCAATTTGGGCCAAGTTTCACATCTTCATTTTACCTTGGGCTACCCGTTTTAGTTATGGTGGAGACACAAGCGGATAAGGATGAGAAACGAACATTTAGGACGTTGAAGTGATGGGGGAATTAGGACATGTCGTTGAGAAAATATAGACGAAACTAATAATTCCGAACGGATCAGGTAATGCATTCCGATTGAACATGCCTAATTTCACCATTAAAAATAGATTCAGAAGTTCAAGAATGTTTTAACTATATATTATTTGGCAGTATTAAATTGATAATAATTGAATTATAAAATCAATTCATAATATTTTCTTTGAAAAAGTTTTTCTGTTTAAATTGAGAAATATATAGTAGTTAAGCATACTAAACTCTGCTGTTCCCTCGAACATCCGAACAATGATTGCCTTCAAAGACACGCTCACAAGACACAATAAGAATTAAACTAACCCGCTTACTTTTTCTATGTATAATAGAATTTTACTTCTCCAAAAGTTTCATTTGTTTTATAAAGACGTTCCTCCTCGGGTGGTTCTTATAAATTTAGTTGAAAGGTCTTGCTGAGGAGGTTGATTTTCAATCTAATTGATCTTTGAACTGTTGATGTTAGCTTGATAGCTTAAAAGAGAAGCAGCCAAATCCTATTATGTTATGAGTACTAGTAGGGTTAGGAAATTATCATAATGTGTTAAGTCTAATGGGATTAGGAGAAAACAATATATATATATAAAGACACTTAGTTGAGTTATATATATATAATGAGTCTTATGAGTTGTGAGTGCTAAAATTATAAGCTTGAGTTTTGACTTATTTTCTCAAGAGATTAATAAGAAGAGTTCTTATTACTTGTGTTCTTACATTCAATATTCAAGATCGAGATTCTATATTTGGTATCAAAGCAAAAACATAAACTTAAAACACCAAGTGAGTTGAGAGTTACAATACTTCTTCAAGACACCTAACCAAACCTATCACGAGAAGCTGAGAAAAACACGATGACAGATACAAAGGACATCTCCGAGTCAAACAATAAAGACAATAATCCCTCTTCCATCAAATTCCCAATGCTTAACCCCACAAACTATACTGTTTGGGCTATGAGAATGAAGATAGCACTTAAGGTAAACAAGGTTTGGGAAACCATTGATCCCGGTACCAAGATCGAAGATAAGAATGATATGGCCATCGCTCTTCTTTTCCAATATATACCGGAAACTTTGATACTACAAGGTGGAGACCTTAATACAGCTAAGGCAGTATGGGATGCCATCAAAGGGAGACATGTTGGGGCTGAAAGAGTAAGAGAAGCAAGGCTGCAAACTCTCATGGCAGAGTTTGATAGATTAAAAATAAAAGAAGGAGATACAATTGATAGTTTTGTTGGAAAGCTATCCGAGATATCCTCTAAGTCTTCATCGTTGGGAGAAAGCATTTAGGAGTCCAAACTGGTGAAGAAGTTTTTGAAAAGCTTACCGAGAAAGAAATATATCCATATCGTTGCTTCACTCGAACAAGTCCTTGACCTCAATACAACTAGTTTTGAGGATATAGTTGGGAGACTAAAGGCATATGAAGAACGAATCAGTGAAGATGATGATGAGCAACAGGAG
Organism: Sinapis alba; assembly: GCA_012274485.2. Taxonomy (NCBI): domain Eukaryota; kingdom Viridiplantae; phylum Streptophyta; class Magnoliopsida; order Brassicales; family Brassicaceae; genus Sinapis; species Sinapis alba. The sequence continues at coordinate 87,927 of MU106628.1, forward strand.
GACCAAGGGAAATTAATGTATGCAAACATGGAGACACAACAAAATTTGTATGATAGAAACAGAGGACGTGATACTTCTAATGACCATCAACGCGAAGCTTATGGTGGTTACAGAGCTCGGGGAAGAGGGCGATCAAACTGGAGAGGTAGAGGACGTGGTCGGTTTGGTTCCTACCAATACGGATCATATCAGCAAAAGGAAGCAACTCACATAACGTGTTTTCGCTGTGACAAACTCGGTCACTTTGCGGCTGACTGTCCTGATCGTTTACTCAAGCTCCAAGAAACTGTGGAACGAAAGGATGAAGATACTCATGAGGCTGATGAACTGATGATCAACGAGGTTGTTTACCTCAACGAACAGAAGATAAACCCGCATGCCTTCGAAGCTGATTCTGATGCAAACAACATATGGTACCTTGATAACGGTGCTAGTAACCATATGAGTGGAAACAGAGCATTCTTCAGTCAACTTGATGAAAGTATTACGGGCAAGGTTAGATTCGGAGATGACTCCAAAATCGATATACGAGGGAAAGGTTCAATACAGTTTGTTTTTCAAGATGGCGAGAAGAAGACTTCTTAGTTATTACATACTGAAACTAAGAAGCAATATTGTTAGTCTTGGTCAAGCTACGGAAGCAGGCTGCAAGGTACGAATGAAGGATAATCAACTACATCTTTATGATCGAGCTGGAAAGTTTATGATGTCAACGATGAGATCAAGAAACCGTTTATACAAACTTACTCTTCAAGCCATTGATACAAAGTGCTTACAAGCGTCGACAACAACAGAGTCTTCAAGGTGGCATGCAAGACTTGGTCATATCAATGGTGATACTATGAAATCAATGATCAATAAGGAAATGGTTACAGGTATACCTAACATCATGATCACAAAGTAAACCTGTGTATAGTGTTTGCTTGGAAAACAAACCCGTCAACCGTTTCCACAAGAAACCACCTACCGAGCTACTAAACCCCTCGAGCTTATTCACGGCGATTTATGTGGACCTATCACTCCATGTACACCAGCTAAAAAAAAATACGTCTTTGTACTCATAGATGATTTTTCGAGATACATGTGGACTGTGTTACTCCAAGACAAGAGTGAAGCCTTTGAGAAATTCAAAAGGTTTAAGAATATAGCTGAATAGGAGACAAACGTTAAGGTACAAATGTTTCAAACAGATAGAGGTGGAGAGTTTGTATCTCATGAATTCCAGAGATATTGCAAAGACAATGGCATTAAGAGACACTTAACCGCACCATATTCCCCTCAGAAGAATGGAGTGGTAGAGAGACGTAATAGGACACTTCTAGAGATGACAAGAAGTATCCTAAAACATATGAAAGTACCAAACTGGTTGTGGGGTGAGGCAGTGAGACACGCGACGTACTTGATCAATAGAGTTGGCACAAGGACCTTAGCTGAGAAGACCCCATACGAAACACTAAAAGGAAGAAAACTGAACCTTAAGCATCTTAAGGTTTTCGGTTGCATTGGTCATGCTAGAACAGAGTTAGCAGGAAGAAAGAAACTGGATGATAGGTCAGCAACTTTGATACACTTAGGTACAGAGCCTGGAACAAAGGCTTATCGCCTTCTCGATCCATCAAAAAGGAGAATTATAGTGAGCCGTGATGTTGTTTTTGAAGAAAACAAAGGATGGAACTGGAAGGAAACAGAGGAGGGAAGCAGTGATGATACTTTTACTATTGAGCTAAGACGTACGAGAAAAGATGAAGAGAATACAACTGAAGAAGATGATGATATATCACAGGGCAATGACAGTGTAGTTGATGATCACGTTCAGGAAGAGAGTGATGAAGGTAGCGATGAAAATCATAACTACCTGAGAAGATCAGCGAGAGTGAGAACAAAACCTGCTTACTTAGATGACTATATACTTATCCATGAAAGCGAGTGTGAGCAACTCCTCATGGTCATAAACGATGAGCCTTGGGACTTTACTGAAGCTAAGAAATCAAAGTTCTGGATTGATGCTTGCGAAGATGAACTTACATCAATAGAGAAGAATAGAACTTGGGACTTGGTCGACTTACCGACGGGAATAAAGCCTATTGGTCTGAAATGGGTGTTCAAAGTTAAGCGAAACGCCGATGGTACTATTAACAAATACAAGTCTCGTCTGGTCGCAAAAGGATATGTCCAGAGACACGGCATTGACTACGATGAAGTATTTGCACCAGTAGCTCGTGTTGAGACCATACGTTTGGTGATTGCATTAGCGGCTTCCAAAGGTTGGGAAATTCACCATTTAGACGTAAAAACAGCATTCCTACACGGAGAATTAAAAGAGGAAGTATATGTTAATCAACCAGAAGGGTTTGAGATAGCTGGAAAGGAGGACAAAGTCTATAAACTAAAGAAGGCCCTTTATGGCTTGAAACAAGCTCCTAGAGCTTGGAACACCAAACTTAATCAAATTTTGAGAGAGCTAAAGTTTAGTCGTTGCTCCAAGGAACCATCATTATACAAGAAGGCCGAGAAGAACTCCCTGCTGATAGTTGTGGTGTACGTTGACGATCTACTAGTAACCGGATCGTCACTATCAAGCATCAAGGAGTTCAAGCGAGAGATGGCCACTAAATTCAAAATGAGTGATTTAGGTAAATTAACCTATTACCTCGGGATTGAAGTATATCAGTTTGATGGTGGGATTCTTCTGAAACAAGATCGATATGCCAAGAAAATATTAGAAGCAGCAGGTATGCATGAGAGTAACTCTTCACATGTTCCCATGGATCAGAACGTGAAACTATCTAAGGCCCAAGAAGAGAAAGGTGTTAACGAAAGGAACTACAGGAGAAACATAGGCTGCTTACGTTATCTACTGCATACGAGACCGGATCTTTCGTTCAGTGTTGGTGTCTTGTCTCGCTATATGCAAGACCCTAAGGAAACACACAATGCAGCATTGAAACAGATCCTGAGATATCTACGCGGAACTACTTCTTACGGGCTAGTTTACACACATGCTAAGTCCTTAGAGCTTGTGGGTTATAGTGATAGCTCGCATAATGTAGATTTAGACGATGGCAAGTCAACAACATGTCATGTGTTTTATCTCGAACAGAGCCCTATATCTTGGTGTTCTCAAAACAGGAGATTGTTGCACTCTCCTCATGTGAAGCTGAGTTCATGGCAGCTACTGAAGCAGCTAAACAAGCTATTTGGCTTCAAGAACTTCTAAGTGAGATAGTCGGAGAGGAGCCCAAGATAGTGACCATACGAGTGGATAACAAATCAGCTATTGCACTTATTAAAAATCCGGTGTTCCATGGGCGTAGTAAACATATACATCGAAGGTTCCATTTTATAAAGGAGTGTGTTGAGAATGAACAAGTAGAAGTGATTCATGTTCCTGGAAGTGAACAGAAAGCTGACATACTAACCAAGTCTCTTGGAAGAATCAAGTTTAAAGAAATGAGAAGCTTAATGGGGGTGCAAAACGTGAATGAAGTCAAGATCAAGCTTAAGGGGGAGATTGTTGATGTTAGCTTGATAGCTTGAAAGAGAAGCAGCCAAATCCTATTATGTTATGAGTACTAGTAGGATTAGGAAGTTATCATAATGTGTTAAGTCTAATGGGATTAGGAGAAAACAATGTCTATATATAAAGACACTTAGTTGAGTTATATAATAATGAGTTTTATGAGTTGTGAGTGCTAAGATTATAAGCTTGAGTTTTGAGTTATTTTCTCAAGAGATTAATAAGAAGAGTTCTTATTACTTGTGTTCTTACATTCAATATTCAAGATCGAGATTCTATATGAACTTTGTCTCTGCAAAAGGCTTCTATAAAACCTTGAACATATCTACACAAAATGATAAGGAAAAATACTCAGAGAAAGATCACATGTGATCCCTAATGGTGTAGTCCTCGAGCACCTCGGTCTTTGAAGCCTTTGTCTCGGCGTATGGTAGTTCTAGCATTTCTTGGGCGCTTTGAGTTGGTATAATGTGTTTTTCTCGCATGTCTTTATACCTTTATCATAAGTTCATAACTAGATCCACCTGAGGTATTGAAGGCACTACATGTGTTCCTAGCGTTGTCATATATATAGAGGCTCATTACCATTGGTAGCTTGTGAACTTCTGGACTTAAAATGAGTTGTGAAGACATGTTCTTCATCAGTAAAATTTGACTGTACGACAAGAGTGGCAGTGTTGGTGTGAATAAGAGCAATCTCACTTGTGGCTGAGTTGATGGGAGAAGTCGCAGCCACAACGTCATTGTTATTACAGTAAAAACTCTATAGATTTGATAAATTAATAAACATTTAAAATTAATAAATTTTTTTGATCCTAAATTAGACCGGTTCGAAATATGAAACAAAATAATAAAATAATATTTTTTAAAAGTCTTATGTAAATATATAGTTCTACAAAAATTTTAATTTAATAGTTTTTAGGGCAATTTTCTTAAATAACCTCTTTAAGTTTTTGTCACCAAAATAACACTTAAATAAAAAAAAATGACTAAAATAATATCTTTTTATTTTGGAAATTTCAATACTTATTTTTTATTTTTAAAATTTGAAATCCCACCCCAAAAACCCCACACCTTAACTCTAAACCCTAAATCTAGATTAATCAACCCTAGGGATATAAGTGTATATTTACCTCTTTAATGAAACATTTTGGTCATTTTCCCCTTTGTGACCTATTTTTGTGAAAATAAACATCCCATTTTTTATATATAAGTACAAACAAAACATTATATTATTTTCTTATATTCACAATGAAGTTTATCTCTACTTTTAATACTTCAATATTTTTTAATAATATTTATTAAAATTATATCTAAAATTATATTTAAATTATGTGAAACATATTTTGTAGAGAAATTCCCTAGGATAACCGTTTTTAGTTTATTTTCATAAAAATAATTGTTAAAGAAGAAAATGACCAAAATATTTTATTAAAGAGGTAAATATCTACTTATAACCCTTGGGTTTACTAATATAAAATTTAAGTTTTAGAATTAAGGTATGAGGTTTTGGGGGTAAGATTTCAAATTTAAAAAAATAAAAAATAAATATTTAAAAATTTAAAATAAAAAATATTATTTTGGTCTTTTTAATGCTATTTTAGTGAGAAAAATACAAAAAAACTATTTAAGAGAATTGCCATTTTTATACACAAATAGTATGAAAAAACAATATAAAAGTTAACTTTATAAAATTTAATTAATATATATATATACGAGAAAATAAAAAATATTTTATAAAAATTATATTTTAAACATAAAGCTTTCTTAAAAAATTAATAATTCTATAAATTAATAAATTTCATAGTTTTAATATTATTAATTTATAAAATTTTTACTGTATTATAAGTAATTTCAATGCTTGATCAGAGAAGTACCAACGAACTTTCGTGGGCTGTCTTTCAGTACACACAAACGTCTGTGTGTGTGTAATCCATGTGGGTTGTCTGTCAGTACCAACAAACGTTCATGGGCTATTTGTCAGTACACACAAACGTCTATGTGGGTTGATCTACGTGGCTTGTCTGTCACTACAAACGAACGTTCGTGAGCTGTCTGTCAATACACATAAACGTCTGTGTGTGTGTTACCCACGTGGACTGTCTATCAGTACCAACGAACGTTCGTGGGCTGTTTGTCAATATACACAAACGTCTGTGTGTGTTACCCACATGGAATGTTTGTCAATACCAACCAACGTTCGTGGGCTGTCTGTCAGTACACACAAATGTCTGTGTGTGTGTTACCCACATAAACTGTCTGTCAGTACCAACAAACGTTCGTGGACTGTCTGGCAGTACACACAAACGTATATGTGTGTTGACCCACGTAGCCTGTCTGTCATTACAAACGAATGTTCGTGGACTGTCTATCCGTACACACAAACGTCTTTGTGTGTGTTATCTACGTGGACTGTCTGTGAATACCAACAAACGTTCGTTGACTGTCTGTCAATACGTTGGGAGGACGTTAGAAACAGTCTTTCCTATCATCCCAATCATATTAGTCCGTGAATACTTTTTGGATCGGGTTTTCATGGACTGGTCATTCAAACCAAGTCTTGACAGTCCTTGGTTTGGTTAAATCTTTCCCGACGGTAATGGCTGATCATATCAATGTATCAGTACATATGGCTCGATTTTTCATGGACTGATAGGCCAAGTTTATTGATGCTGTCTCGGTTTAATCCTTCCAGACAGTAAGTTAATAGCTGATCATATCAGTATGTTAGTACAAATGGCTTGACTTTTCATGGACTGATGTGATGGGCCAAGTGTGTTGATGGGATGCATGATTATCTAAGTGTGAACATTTCCCCTTGAGTTTCTGATCAATATCTATGTACTGACGGGATACATTTTTATCGAACCAAATGCCAAGATGCACATGAAAAGACACAACTGATGATCTCTCTCGGGTTTTATTAGGATGCATTTGGCGAGATGCATTTCACCAAGTAATAATCTCAAACCTCACGTAATGTTTTCTTGGATAACTGAAATTAGATATTAGAGGTAAAACGGTCCACCAAAAAATTCGTTGGAAAAGTCACCGGAAAAGTTACTGGATACAAAACGACCATCAGACGTCAATCCAACTATCTATCATGCTACACCAAGCACTCATACATTATCCATATCCATTTGGACTCCCAACATCATGAAGACACAAAAGAGAGTACCTACCCTTATATAGTCTAAAGTTTTTATTTTTTTACCCCAATAGACATTAATTCTGTTCAAAGAGTATTTTTAATCTAAAAAAAAAATCGAATTTGAATATGATTTATTTCATGGGTATGGGTAATGCAAAGAATCAGATTGGTAGCGTTGCCATATATATAGATGCTCATTACCATTTATAGCTTGTGGACTTCTGGACTGAAAATGAGTTGTGAAGACATGTTCTTCATCAGTAAAATTTGATCGACAAGAGCGGCAGTGTTGGTTTGAATAAGAGCAATCTCACTTGTTGTTGCGTTGATGGGAGAAGTCACAGCCACTACAACTTCATTGTTATTACAATAAAACTCTATAAATTAATATTTGCTAAATTAATAATTTTTTGGTCTTAAGTTAAGTTAGTTTAAAATATGACATAAATCAATAAAATAATAAAATATTTTTTTAATTTTTTATATAAATATATAGTTCTATAAAAATCATAAATTAATAATTTTATATATAAGTACAAACAAAACATTATATTATTTATTTTATATTCACAATAAAATTTATCTCTATTTTCTAATACTTCAATATATTTAATAATATTTTGTAAAATTATATCTAAAACTAAATTTAAATGATGTGAAACATATTTTATATATACAAAATAATATCTATTTATATATAACAGAGTTTGCTTCCCTCCTGGGCATGCCAACTCAGCATCCAGGTCACAAATTCGTGCTTCCAGCAGCCGCCACGTGTACTGATTAATGAAACGATGAGTATCGGACTGTCTTTCAGTCTGGGATTTGTGGGCTTCGTCTTGCGGTTCGGTTACGGCCCAGCGAGTACACAATAAAGAATTAAAGAGAGACACTCTTACTCGACAACGCGGCCCATCTAGCATACAAGTTTATAAACTAAGATTATTTCCCATGCACGTACAAACGCCTTATAATGTCATGAGTTGAATTTTTACGGTTTTGTCATTCCGGTATAAGATTAAGTTTAATGGTTTATCATTCTGGTATAGCTTCCTACTTTATTGGTGGTGTTTAAATGATATAGTTAGTTAATAGTTTTACGGTTTGGTCATTCCGGTATAAAATTAAGATTAGTGGTTTATCATTCCGGTATAGCTTTCCTCTTTTATTGGAGGTGTTTAAATCATATAGTTAGTTAATGGTAAAAGGCGAAACTATGGGCCATTGTACGTAAGTAATCTAAATATCCAATGCATAACATAAGTCATTACACTGACAAAAAATTAAATAAATGTTATAGTGCTCAAAAAAATATTGTGAAGTATTATAGTACTCACATTATATAGTGAAACGGTTACATAAGTTATTTAATGATTGTTAGGTGACACAAAAATTTAAATATGTATTAAACTTATTGTGTGTTCCAAATCAAAAAAAAAAAATTGTAAACTTTTTAACAACTGGTATACCAAACTTCTGGATATTATAGATACTACCATGCATATATTACTTTTTAAATTATTAAGATCTATAAGACGTAGTTCAATTATTATTAGGGGCCATCAAAAATATAAATAGATAGTAAACTTTTTGTGTGTTCCAAAAGACAAAAAAAAAACAAGAGAACTTTTAAGAAAAGATTTACCAAACTACTGGATAGTATATATACTCTCCTGCATGTATTACTTTTATAAAAAAAAAATTGATAAAACCGAATAACATTAATTTTTGAGTAAATAATCATTTATTGAGATGTATTAAAATCATCATATTTAGTTAAGCGGATGTAACGTTACCACCAACTTACATAATATGAAATCAATACTAAAAATCAATTAGTGTGTATAATTAGAGAGTGACGGTTTTTTTTGATCCAAAAAATTAAAAAATGATCTTTGTGAACAAGATTTAACAAACTTCTGTATATTAGTGCTGCTCCCATGCATATACAAATTTCATAAATGATTAATATTGATTTATTTTATAAATGATTAATATTATTTCCCATGCACGTACAAACGCCTTCATAGTGTCATGAATTGAATTTTTACGGTTTGGTCATTCCAGTATAAGATTAATTTTAATGGTTTAGAATTCCGGTATAGCTTTTCATCCTTTATTGGATGTGTTTAAATCATATAGTTAGTTAATGGTAAAATGCGAAATTATGAGCCTTTGTATTTACGTAAGTAATCTAAATATCCAATGCATAATATAAGTCATTACACTGTCAAAAATTTAAATAAATGTTATAGTACTCAAAAATTATTGTGAAGTATTATAGTATTCACCTTATATAGTGAAACGGTTACATAAGCTATTTAATGATTATTAGTGACACAAAAAAAGATATGTCAAAAACCTGAACCTAGAATACTTTGCATCAGAACCACTCCGTATGGTGTTTCAATACAAAGACTTAATGGGGTGGTGCTTGGAGTACAACAACCCTGAAGCCCATTATATCGAAGGTATAAATCAATATTTCTTCCACCATAACTCAGCCAAAGGACTAGAATATCTATGTCATTCAGCTCATGGGAATTATGACAAAGGTACGTATCTTTGTGGCTTATTACTGCTGTGCAACGGAAAGTTTAAAAAGGGGAAAGGATAAATAATGGGAACACACAGTAACCACATCTAACAGTTGCTGGAGAAAGATAAAAAAGTACTAAGTGATTACAGTATTACTCTAGAAGAAATGTATCTGGCCAACATGGCCAGGCTCAAACCCCCAAAAAGCTGCATTCGCAAGAAGAAACATATGTGCAACAAATGTTACTATTTTTTTAGGGTTTAGATGTTTATGGATTATAATGCTTATAGATAGCAAATTATTTTATTATTGGCCTTATATTTATGAGAACTAATAAAAGTTTCATTTCCTGTTTGGCAAACAATTCGTCAAAATAAAGTAATAAAATAAGAACAAAAAGGAATATAAGTTATTTCGTTTTACCATTATCAAGTATTGCTTGCTTATAAATACATTTATTATTTGTGTTCAAGGTTGCATAATTACAAATATCAATCTAACAAATACTTATCAAATAAAAAAACACTCAAACTATATATCATACTCACATACATGCCTCACTATATCAACTATAAAAATATATATAAAACAAAAAAGAATAGTTAATAATTAATAATATCCTACATCCCTTACAATAACAGACAAAAAAAATAATTAGAATAAAACACCAATGTGTATTATATGAAAATTTCAGCTCATGAAATTATTTTTTAACTAACAACCCGCCCGTAGGGCGGGCCGACCCTAGTGACAAAAATAATATAGTATTTAAGTTTCTAAAATTTAATTGATATATATATATATACGAGAAAATCATTTTTACTGTATAAAAATTATATTCTAAAAATAAAAAAATCTAATTTGTTTTTTTTTGTAAATAAATAATTATGTAAATTAATAAAATTTCAAAGTTTTCACATTTTTGTAATAAGAGCAATTTCAGTGCTTGATCAGAGAAGTATCAACCACTTAAATAATTTTATTTCCGAATCTTTAATCTCCTAAAATGTTGTATATTAAAATTTGACCGTACGACAAGTTTTGATTTTTAAACAATATGACAGCTTGTCCTACGAATGGCAATTATTGATCTAAACCACATAGTATAGTAACCTAAACCGATACCTCTGCCTGGATAACCGCAGAATCAGCAGTGCGGATCCACCTGCCCTGTTTGAGCTTGTTTTCTAGCTCGTCTTACTTTCAAGTCATCGATATGATTCTGGTAAACATAAGAAGCGAAACCCCACAGAGCGATCAACATCGCCATAACCTTAACCCCACTCATCTTATCACGGAACACAGCCAAAGCCGCGAGTGGAGTCACAGCTAGAGAGAGCGTACTAATAACGTTTGAGAAGAGCGACGTCACCAGAAATATCAAACCCACCACTCCTACAGAACATACTTGCCATGTAACTGCTGTACCGACCAAAGTCAGTACATAAGAGGCTTGGCCTTTATGATAACCTTCCATTTCTCCGTGCAGTGTTCTCCATTCCCCGCTAGCAAAAAGCCCAATGACCGCAACACAAGTAGCCACTAGAGAAGTGTAGATTTGCATTTCTAGAACCACCGAAAACGTCTCTTTCTTCAGAATCTTCTCGAAGGAAAACTGCATGAGCGAGAGCAATAGAGAGTAGAGAGCTGATGCAGCCAGTGTACACACAAACCCGAGAACGTACTTGGACCTAGAGACACCAGAAGGAGCGTCTGCATCGTCGTTAAGGGCAATCAAAGCAGCAGAGAAGGAGAGGAGCACAACTGAGTTGAGAATCAAAGCAGTGAACTTCTGAGCATTGATGAAATAAGAGAAGACTGCATTAAAAGCTAACTGTGTAGCGCAAATGAGCGAATAAGTCGACGCAGAGAGGTAGAGAAGTCCAACAGAGTACAGCATGTTGTCTCCAGCGATGATGACACCGAGCAGAACATAGATCAAGACAATGGTTTTGAGGGAGCAAGAAGCAGGCTCTGAAGAAGAGGAAGAAGGAAGGAGCAGAAGCGGGATATAGAGGATCGGAAAAGCAGCGGTTTGAACAAGAGTGGCCATCCATTTGCTGTTTCCACCTTCATCGTAGTAAAACCTACCGAGAAGGACAGAAGCAGCTTGACCACCAATGAGGAATAAGATGTTGATGGACACAAGAACCCACCATTGCCAGCTTTTCAGCTTCAAGAGTGGAGATGGAATACCTTCCACACTCTCCTCCTTCACCAATATTGGTTCTTGATTACCTGTAAATTAACCCATAACTTCAAAATTCAACTTTATTCGTGGAAAAGTATCCTAAAGCAAAATCCGAACACAAATAATCACCAAATCATCAACCCTAAAAATGATCGAAAATTCAACTAGTTCATGTAACGATAACCATAAAGCATAGACCGAGACAGAACACAACTGATTCACCATCTGGGTATGTCGGGAAAAATTCTGAAGCATAATTCAACACAGAACACAAGTTGTGCACGATTTGGTTATGTCGGAAACACAAAAGAGGAAGAAGGAGAAAGCGATTGACCTGACATAGCAATCGTCTGTAAGAAACGACGACACAGAGAGACTGAAGAAAAGGGTTACTGATTCAACTGAGATATATCTATCTCCGTCTTCTCTGGGATCTGTGATGATCGCTCACCGGAGATCCGTGAATTTTTTAAATGAGCTTTTGCTTAGTTGGTGAGAAGAAGCGGCAGCTATTAATAGGGAGATTCCACGCAGACTTTTTAACTAACCTTTTCGAGTTTTGACTTGTTTTTAGCCCATCATTTTAAACCGGATGGGACGACAGATTCGACCAGAACAAGTATTATGAGAATTAAGAAAATATTATATCATAGACACATTTTTAGTTTGCAATTACCCAATAAACACTTTGAGCTTGCCCCATATACCCTGAAGCAACCAATTACTTTAATATAGTTATGGTTCTTAACAACACTTTTTGTCTCTTCGCTTTCGACAAAAATGAATTATTAGAAATTCTTATTCTTTCTTTTCTTTCGAAACTTCTAGATAGAAGATAGAAAGACTCGAAAAACCAGACTTGCGACCACCAGATTGGTCCATCTCATTCTCCAGTAATCGAAACCGACGGGTTGCGATTTCTCGATTACAGAATCTTTCAGAAACCATCTCTCTCTCTCTCTCTCTCTCTCTCTCTCTCTCTCTCTCTCTCTCCCTCTCTCTCTCTGACATGGAAGGTTTTTCCCCTTATTTCTTTGTTTCTTTTTTTAGCTTTTGCTCTGACTAGTTCGCGCTATTAACTGAAAATGTGTCTCCTTTTGCTTACATACACATATAATGAAAAAGACCATCGTCTGCATGAAAGACTCTTCGAAACCGATAGATTCCCCTGTCGCCGTCTTAACCTCGAGACCCAATATTCTTGCTTTTCTCAGACACCTTCTTCGTGATACCCCAAAGTTTACGCGGATTAGAAAACCATCTTTCGGAAAGCTCTTCGATCTCCCAACGCGTCAGTGTCCCGTTTCTTGTAAGTTAATACATTCTCTCTTGACCCGTCAATTGGTTTGTAAAATCGAGCACACACTATGGACTGTGTTTGGAAGTGGCCTGCTTAGATTCAGCCTCGAGGAATTCGGGACCATCACTAGTCTTAATTGCGGAGCTTTTCCCGACGGCTATCAGTCATCCGATCACAGTCAAAAGGGCACACACAACCATAAGAGTGCAAACAAAGATCCTTACTGGCTGGAGCTGATTGGCGAGAACAAAAACATCACTATCGCAGACCTAGCAGACCAGCTTGAGAATGAGCCGAACATGCCTAGTTGGAGGCG